>CACSLK010026072.1:7477082-7491881 GCA_902706635.1 Striga hermonthica
AATGACTAAGATATAATTAATATATATATTGTTTGAAAACACGAAATTTAATTGATTTAACATTTACTTGAATGATATAACCATCCAACATATAAAAAAAAAATAAAAAAAATCACACAATAAATTTGCATAGAAATCATTAGTCGTATCACACATCAAGAACAATTTCCTTCAATTTGTTGTTCCCCTTTTTATTGATAATACTTTATTATTACAAAGCTAGCCCAACCTATTAAACATAGGCTTTAATATTTTGAACTTTTCCATCATATCCAACTAGGGCTTGGGGTTGTAGCCTTCTTGGGAGGATGAGCATGGTGGTGGTGATGGTGGCTTCCATGAGGCGATGGAGCATGAGCAGGGTGGTGGTGGTGGTGGTGGTGGTGGTGGCTGCCATGAGGTGCCGGAGCGTGGTGGTGGTGGAGGAGGTGGTGACGAGGGTGGTGATGTGGTGATGGAGCCCCTAGGTGGCGGCGGTGGTGATGGTGGTGGTGGTGGTGGTGGTGATTGGATGAGTCGAGACTCCACATCTCGTCATCTTCATTTAAAATTTCGTCTTTTTCATCAAATGATGGATTCGAATCGTCATCCTCGGCCCCTTGAGCAAGGAAGGATGTGGTGAGAAACACGAGTACAAAAACGAGAAAAAGAGAGTAAAATAATACTCGTGACATTTTTGTTTCTTCTTCTTTTTATGTTTTTTGAAATCTATTTAGCTTCTTGTGAATGTGATGAAAAGAATGAGAGCAACGTGCTCTTTTTATAGGTGACGATGTTAAAATGAAATAGAGGAAATACACTGATTGACTAGATTATGTATTTAATCAATTAATATTATGTCTACAAGATAATTTACAATCCGAATGATATTAATGATTTTGTAAAAAGGTTTGAATTTGGAAAATCATTTCATAGGTTATAGCAGTTATTGATTACATCCCATGCCATGCTCAAGGGATCTTCCGTACCATTTGTAGAAATCAACAATAAATACCTATTTTGGCCAGTCAAAGATTGAAAGGTTTTTTAAAATCGATCAGTATAGCACACGTGCGATGCACGAGTTAGTTTTATTAAGGTAAATATTCAGTTTGGAGATTTGGATGATTGTAAAAACGTAAAACACACGTATTGAAATAAACAAAATGTAATTTATATATTATTAAACACATAATTGTACATAACATTATTTGTTTAGTTTTTTGGTACATCGTCTATCACCACAAATTATATTAGAATTCAAGATAGACTTAAATAAATCAATTAATTATTTAGCAGGATATATATGATATTTTGTAATTGTATGCAATCAATATTTATTTTGTAAGTGTATGCAATCAATTTCATATTTGTATTATTGAGGATTAAACAAACCCAAATATTTAGGATGTTCCAATCCGATTTCATTTTGAATTGTAAATTAATATTATCTGACTCTATATTATGTTTAAAAAAAATCTGAACTAAAGAAAATAATAGCCATTTTGATAAAGGATTTTAAATTTTAATTTTCAATTTGAAACTGGCCCCGATTTATATGCAATCTATTTTTAATAAACATGATCTGTTGAAATAAGTTAAACATATATGTTATAGTATTTTGCGTAATTTACATAATTTAACCCGATTTCTACGCAATCCGATTTTTTTAATAAATAAATTGTAAAAAATAGAATGGAATAAATGTTGTACCATAGGGTAGACTTAACCAACAATCAAGTTTCATTTAAAATAATTCGCACTACATTTTGCTCTACATTAATATTTACATTTTATTTTTATTATTTTAAATTAGTTTTTAATAGTAAAAATATAATTTATTGAAATACTATATTGCACATATTTAGATATTTAAATTATCAATATATGATTGACAAAAATACAATTACATACTATATTATGTATATCAATATTATTTTTTATTAGTAGAACAATTGAGTAGTTCCTAAAAAGTTAAAGGGAATTCGTAATCTAAGTCAAAAAATTGTTACTATATGTTTAACAAAACTAGTGCGGTACCTGTGCGATGTACGAACATGTTTTATTAATGTAATCATTCAAATTTGGATGATTGAATAATTGGAAGAACGTAAAATGCATGTACTGGAATCAAACAAAATGTAACTTATATATTATTAAACACATCCTTGTACACAACATTATTTGTGTGGTCTTTTGGTAAATCGTCTATCACCACAAATTATATTAGGATTCTAGATAGGCTTAAATAAATCAATTAAATTATTTAGCAGAATATATGTAATATACTATAAGTAGATGCAATTATTACTATTTTGTCAATGTGTGTAATCAATTTCAAATTTGTATTCTAGAGGATTAAACAAAACCCAAAATTTTAGGATGTTTCAATCTGATTTCATTTTGAATTTCAAATTAATATTATCTGACTCTGTTTTTATGTTTAAAAAAAATCCGAACTAAAGAAAGTAGTAGCCAAATGTTAATGGATTTTTAAATTTTAATTTTCAATTTGAAATTGGGCTCGATTTCTATGCATCTGATTTTTTTTAATGAACATAATCTGTTGCAATTAGATATAGATACATGTTATCATATTTTGCCTAATTCGAAATTCAAGATTTTATGTAAACTGTTTTTCTTGTTTTTTAATGAAAAATGAGAGAATATTGACTTTTACAAAATTGTCATATCGAACTTTACCTAAATTAACCCGATTTCTGTTCAATCCGATCTTTTTAATAAACAATTGATCTGTAGCAATTAGAAAAGATATATGTAATAATATTTTACCTAATTTGAAATTTTCAATTTTATGGTACTCAATTTTTTTTAAAAACAAAAAATGAGAAAGAATTTTGAATTTTGCAAAATTGTAAGCATCATTCAAATTTTATCTAAATTAAATCCACAAAACCATGAATTTATGGTGCATATATAACTGAAGGATTTTTTTGGGAATAATTTAAAATAAAAATTCAAAAACTGCCAAAAATAGAATGCAATAAATGTCGGTTGAATTTTCTTATTACTATTTTTGTTAAATAGGTTGACTCTATATAGAATATAGATACAATAAGATACAACAATATATATATATATATATATATGGCTATGTTTGGTAAACCAAATAAGCTAGCTTATAGCTTATTTGGTTAGCTTATAAGCTTCTTGATTCAAATAAGTCCCGTTTGGTAGGACAAGCTTATTTAAAAAGCTCGAGCTTATTTGATAAGCTTGTTTAAGTACCTTTTCAAATAAGTTAGTTGATTTTTTTATTCCAGCTAGCTTATCAGCAAATTTTACCAAACGCTTTTATCATATAAGCTAGCTTTTCAGCTATAAGTCATAAGCTATAAGCTATAAGCTCGAAAATGACATATAAGCTATAAGCTAGCTTATCAGCTATCAGCTAGCTTATTAGCTAGTTTTACCAAACATAGCCTATATATATCTATACATATATATATATATATCTAAATATATATATTTACTTGTTGTATATAGAAGGTTGGCTCCACTATGGAGCCAACTGTTGGCTTCATAGCAAAATCGATATATATATATATATATATATATATATATATATATGTTTTTATATGTTTTCAATGCACTTTTATAAGTAAAACAAACAAAAAATTATTGTGGCGTTAGGTGAACAGTATAGTGCGCGTTGCACTGTCTATTTATCCGAAGTAGCGTGAAAATATGACGCTGCCTTGGAGACAAATATTAACACAACTCTGGTGTAATACTCCACTCCAACGCAGCGTTGGAGTTGGTCGAATTTTCGTCGTATTACTTTAAGAGTAAGTACTATGAATCAGATTTAATTTCTTTTTAACAATATGTTGTATGATTTTTTTAATAAATATAATGTTGATATTCGGATTTGTATCAACGGTTAATATGAATTATGTATGAATTAACGGGATAAAATTATGGGATGAAAGATTTTTTGCGAAATATGAATTTTGGACTTGGATAGGTTAGTCTCTGGGCTTTAGATGCCCGAATTAATTACAAATGATCACTTTTTTTTACAATGAATATAGAGAGAGAATTTTGAAAGAGTTATTAAGATTTTTTTGAATTTGCCCTGCTTCTACTTTTTGTAATGCTTTTTGTGCAAATAGTATTTTCTATTGAAGTATCTTTACTTGTCCTAGCTAATCAGATCAAGTGTTTGTTCGTCGTTTAGCTATGATGTCACTTGTGGCCAGGCCGAGCAGCTGCTGTGTTCGGCTCTTACCTTTTAGCATTTCTTTACGACGCAGACTCATAAGAAACTAACGAAATTTATAGGATTCAGAGTTCCTTACAAGTTACGACCTCAACGAACCTAGCCATCCTACTGGTAGTATTAAAGTCACTTCCATGGGTACGCATGCGGGGTCCCATCTAGATATTCTAGTCGGTAGGCTCTATGTAGGAGGACTTTACTTATCTTGTAAGTTCCCTCCCACTTCGGCTTCTCGTGACTCTTTTTAATACCGAGTCTTCGACTTTGTAGGTGCGAGGCTTCACTTGATATTGATGTACCTTTCGCTATGTCTTTTCTACGTTGTTATTTTTAGTTCGGCCTGCAACCGATGCTCCTCTATCATATCAAGGTTGACTCTTATGGACTCCGAGGTTGCGCCTTCTTCAAAATTTGTTACCCGGTACATCGGGGTGCCGAGCTCATTAAAGATCATTGCCTCGGATACGTAAGCAAGAGAAAACGGTGTCTCCCCTATCGACTATCGAGTCGTGGTACGGTACGACCACAATATGCTCGGCAGCTTGTTCGGCCAAACCCCCTTTGTTGATTCATGTCGGAGCTTCAGTCCTTGTTTGATGATTTTGTTTACAGTCTTGACCTTACAGTTGTTGGAAAAGTATTGAATGAAATTTATGAAACATAAATTGAACTTTTGAAACCGTGTTTAATCTTAACTTGGAGCATTGTCTTTAACTTAAAACTTGTAACTTGCTTTAATGTTACAAGAACTCTTAGCTCATATTTATTAAGTTTTAAATGAAGTGAGTTAATGAAGTATGGCATATCTTAGCTATAAAAGAGTCTAGCCATCTTTTGAAGAAGTACACACGAGAAAAAAGAATACAATTGTTAAAGTACAATTCCCCATTTTTAAGTATTTTGGTCCAGGCATTATTCAAGTTCGTCGAATTTGTTTCGGTTTTTCCGTTGTATCCTGGGAAACAGACGCTCATACGGGGCG
The DNA here is from genome assembly GCA_902706635.1 of Striga hermonthica. Taxonomy (NCBI): domain Eukaryota; kingdom Viridiplantae; phylum Streptophyta; class Magnoliopsida; order Lamiales; family Orobanchaceae; genus Striga; species Striga hermonthica. Next base: position 7,482,287 of record CACSLK010026072.1, read on the forward strand.
AATCTGTTTTAAGGACACTGTGTTATCACAGGCCTCGGTATTATATATTATAGCCATCTTATTTTTATTATCCCGTTAAAGTTCCCTACAATTTTAAAACATATTCCTATTAAAGATGGCTGCTGAACAAAATACTATTGGCGTTGTTAATACCGGTGTTGCTACTACAATTTCTATTTCTCCTTCTGTTCCGGTAAATCATGCTGATAAACCGGAAATATTTAATGGCTTGAATTTCAAGCGTTGGCAGCAAAAGATGCTGTTTTATCTCACTACGTTGAACCTTGCGAGGTTCTTGACGGAAAATCCACCAAAGTTGGGGGAAAATCTGGATATTCAAGCGGTTAGTGCGCTTGATGCATGGAATCACTCGGATTTCTTGTGTAGAAATTATGTGATGAACTGCTTGGCTGATACACTGTACAACGTGTACAGTTCTATCAAAACAGCGAAAGAGCTGTGGGAATCTTTGGATAAAAAATATAAAACCGAAGATGCTGGAGCCAAGAAATTTCTTGTAGGTCGGTTTCTGGACTACAAGATGGTTGACTCGAAGACTGTAATCAGTCAAGTGCAAGAGCTTCAAATAATCTTGCATGATATCCATTCCGAGGGAATGGTTGTAAATGAAACTTTCCAGGTGGCTGCCATAATTGCAAAGTTACCACCGAGCTGGAAAGATTTCAAAAATTATTTATTACATAAGAAAATGGAAATGACCGTTGAAGAGCTCGTTGTTAGACTTCGAATTGAAGAAGACAACAAGGGCTACGACAACAAATTGGTTAATCCTTCTTTGGCAAAGGCCCATGTTGTTGAGCATGGTGAAAGCTCACGTAAAAATAATAAGAAAAAATATGGCAATGCTGACAAGGAAATAATGAGGCCAAAGAAACAAATTTTCAAGAAAATTTTTTTTGGAAATTGTTATAATTGTAATAAACCTGGCCATAAGGCATCTGATTGCAGGTTGCCAAAAAAAACTCAAGAAGCCCACATGGTGGAAAATCTGGCCAAAGATGTTGATGAGATGCACCTCGCCGCAGTTATATCCGAGGTGAATCTAGTGGGCTCAAATCCACATGAATGGTGGATTGACACGGGTGCTACCCGTCATGTTTGCTCTAACAAGGAATTGTTTAATGTCCTTGACGAGACTGTGGATGGAGAAAAGCTCTTCATGGGAAATTCTGCCACATCTGACATCAAAGGAGTGGGAAAAGTGGTACTGAAGATGACATCTGCAAAAGAGTTGACTCTTAATAATGTCCTTTATGTACCAAAAATTCGTAAGAACCTAGTGTCTGGTTCTTTATTGATCAAACATGGTTTTCGTGTTGTGTTTGAATCTGATAAGGTCATTTTGACTAAAAATGGAGCATTTGTAGGGAAGAGTTATGAATGTAATGGGCTTTTTAAGCTCAATGTGATGACAATTAATAAAAATGTTAATTCTTCCGTTTATATGCTTGAGTCTTCCATTATGTGGCATGGTAGACTGGGACATGTCAATTATAATACCCTGAGCAGGTTAATAAAATTGAAAAGCATACCTATGTTCCGTATTGATTCAAAACATAAGTGTGAAACTTGTGTTGAAGCAAAATTGACACGATTACCGTTTCAAACTATTGAAAGAAATAGTGAACCACTTGATTTAATTCACACTGATATATGTAATTTAAAAGCTGTCATGACACGTGGTGGAAATAAGTATTTCATTACTTTTGTAGATGATAGCACTAAATTTTGTTATGTGTATCTTCTCAAAAGTAAGGATGAAGCGATAGAGAAATTTATTCTCTATAAAAATGAAGTTGAAAATCAGTTAAATAAAAAGATTAAGGTGATAAGAAGTGACATGGGAGGTGAATATGAGTCACCTTTCGCTGAATTTTGTGCCCAACATGGGATAAGACATGAAATGACAGCACCTTATTCACCGCAACAAAATGGGATTGCGGAGAGAAAAAATCGTACTTTAAAAGAAATGATGAATTCAATGTTGTTAAGTTCTGGACTTCCACAGAACATGTGGGGGGAAGCTGTGTTGTCAGCAAATTACCTTTTAAATAAGGTTCCCCGTAAAAAGTTAGACAAAAGTCCATATGAATTATGGCATGGAAGACCACCATCCTACAAATACTTGCGAGTGTGGGGGTGTCTGGCAAAGGTAGCAATACCTAAGCCAAAGAAAATAAAGATTGGACCAAAAACTGTTGATTGCATATTTATTGGATATGCACACAACAGTAGTGCTTATCGTTTTCTTGTACATGAATCCAAAATTGAGGAAATTCATAAGAATACGATACTTGAATCTAGAAATGCTTCATTTTCTGAGCATATATTTCCACGTAAGTCTGAAGTGGATTCTAGTTCCACTAAAAGAAATTTGGAAATAATGGAAAAAGATCAAGATGGATATGTTGAAGTAGAACCTCGGAAAAGTAAAAGAGGTAGGATAGAAAAATCTTTTGGTCCAGATTTTCTAACCTATATGGTTAAAAGCGAACCACAAACGTTTTCAGAAGCTGTAAATTTTTCTGAAGGACCTCTTTGGAAAGAGGCAATCCAAAGTGAAATTGATTCCATTTTGCAAAATCACACATGGGAGCTAGTGGATCTTCCTCCTGGAAGTAAACCATTGGGCTATAGATGGATTTTCAAAAGGAAAATGAAACATGATGGAACAGTTGATAAGTATAAGGCTAGACTTGTGATTAAAGGTTATAAGCAAAAAGAAGGCCTTGATTACTTTGATACATATTCTCCAGTGACGAGGATAACATCCATCAGGGTGATTATTGCAATTGCAGCTTTACGAAATCTTAAAATACATCAAATGGATGTAAAAACAGCTTTTCTAAATGGAGATTTAGAAGAAGAGATTTATATGGAGCAACCTGAAGGATTCTCTGCTCTTGGGCAAGAGAATAAAGTTTGCAAATTGGTTAAGTCTTTGTATGGCTTAAAACAAGCTCCAAAACAATGGCATGAAAAGTTTGATAATGTCATGATTGAATGTGGATTTAAAATTAATGAATGTGATAAATTTTTTTATGTTAAGGACAATGAAAAGGGTTATGTAATCCTATGCCTTTACGTAGATGACATGCTTATCGTTGGAAGCAATGATAAAATTATTAAATCTACAAAAGATATGTTAAATTCAAGATTTGACATGAAAGATATGGGTCTAGCTGATGTGATTCTTGGAATTAAAATTCATAGAACATCACAAGGAACTGTTTTGAGTCAAACACATTATGTAGAGAAAATCCTTGAAAAATTTAATAAGGATGATTTGACTCAGGCTAGGACCCCGATAGATACAAGTCAACATCTGTCGAAAAATAAAGGAGAAATTGTTTCTCAAGTCGAATATTTAAGGGTGATAGGGAGTCTGATGTATCTAATAAATTGTACTAGACCAGACATCGCCTTTGCCGTGAGTAAACTGAGTAGATATACAAGTAATCCAGGAAATGAACACTGGAAAGGAATTGTGAGATTACTCAGATATTTGAGATATACTTGTAAATATGGTCTGCACTACTGTAAATATCCAGCTGTAGTTGAAGGCTATAGTGATGCCAACTGGATATCGGATATGAAAGATTCAAAATCCACTAGTGGATATTTATTCACTTTGGGAGGTGCAGCCATATCATGGAAATCCTCTAAGCAGACTGTTATTGCCAGATCCACAATGGAATCCGAATTTATAGCATTGGACAAAAGTGGAGAAGAGGCAGAGTGGCTTCGCCATTTCTTAGAAGATATTCCAAAATGGTCAAAGCCAGTGCCAGCCATTTGTATACATTGTGATAGTCAATCGGCTATAGGCAGGGCACAAAGTAATATGTATAATGGTAAGTCTAGACATATTCGTCGAAGACATAATACCATTAGACAACTACTCTCAACTGGTACTATATCTATTGACTATGTGAAGTCAAAAGATAATCTTGCGGATCCGCTAACCAAAGGGTTAAATAGAGAGTTGGTTGCTAAATTTTGAGAGGAATGGTACTTAAGCCTCTAGAAATGAGTTGATACAATGGAAACCCTACCTTGTTGACTGGAGATCCCAAGATCTTGGTTCAAAGGGACAACCTAATTGTAAAAAGACTCTTGTGATCACTGTGGGATACTATCCTATGTCCATTCCTTAAACAGTGATACCCGTGGTGAGTAGGATAAGCATTTGGCTTTTAATGATTCTTGTATGAGAATGTAGTACGGGCTACTTGTAATTATGAATCACCTATGTGAGAGGGAAGTGGGGCCGCTTTGAAGAGAATTGTGTGAGGCTCAATTCTTAGACCCTCTCACAGAACCAGACTATGTCCAGGGCCACTAATGGACATAATAATGAGAACTGGAATATGTTAGGGAGAATCCTGTGTGAAGTATATTTATCGTTTACACAAAAGGCAGAACAGTTCAAAGACATCGCGTCTACTGATCATCTAGTAAAGTTAATGTGCTTTCACAAGGGAAGGTTCAAAGGGTAACACCTACCTATCCTACGCAGGTTTCAACTGTCGGACCATAACATGTATTTGTGTTAATTTCATTCATGTGGGGGATTGTTGGAAAAGTATTGAATGAAATTTATGAAACATAAATTGAACTTTTGAAACCGTGTTTAATCTTAACTTGGAGCATTGTCTTTAACTTAAAACTTGTAACTTGCTTTAATGTTACAAGAACTCTTAGCTCATATTTATTAAGTTTTAAATGAAGTGAGTTAATGAAGTATGGCTTATCTTAGCTATAAAAGAGTCTAGCCATCTTTTGAAGAAGTACACACGAGAAAAAAGAATACAATTGTTAAAGTACAATTCCCTATTTTTTAAGTATTTTGGTCCAGGCATTATTCCAGTTCGTCGAATTTGTTTCGGTTTTTCCGTTGTATCCTGGGAAACAGACGCTCATACGGGGCGAATCTGTTTTAAGGCACTGTGTTATCACAGGCCTCGGTATTATATATTATAGCCATCTTATTTTTATTATCCCGTTAAAGTTCCCTACAACAGTTGCCAACATTTCTCCTCTATTTCTCTATTTAACTTATAGATTATATTTTTTTTTCTCTATACACGACATTAGATGTCTAACTTTCTTATGACTCGTCCTATTTGTATGATAATATTTTATTTTTATCTTTCTCAACTGATCATTCCAAATTACTATGGGGTAAACTGCGCGAAACCTACAACTAGTAGATATCTTGTGCACATGCACAGATGTACATAAAATATTATAAGTAATATTTGAGAATTTAATATTAATATTTTAGATAATGAACATATTACATTTTAAAAAATTTGATCATTAGGAAAAATAAATTAACAATTTTATTATTATGAACAATTTTTTATTATCATTAGACAATAACAGTTTGATTATTATTATTATTATTATTATTATTATTATTATTATTATTATTATTATTATTAAAAAACAATTGTTTATAAGCTTCTAAAGTTGTTTGACTATGCTATTAAAACAATTTACTAATTGTTTTTAAAGATTTTTTTTTCATGAGATAGAAAAGAAAAAATAATATTGATGTTAATATAAATAACTTGAAACAATTGTTTATAGTTATGTAATTTTTATTTATTGTGAATTATTATTAGTTGGTATTAGCAATATCTATTATATAATATAATAGAAAAATATATGATTACACTTAATATGATGTATTAATGTGAGAAGTAAAAAATATTAATGATAAATGTTGTAACCGGAAATAGAGAGAGAATTTTAGAGGTTTTATTTAATAGGTAAAATTAAATGCTAAGCTAGAAATTATATAATATATATTATTATTATTATTATTATTAAAAAATAACAATTGTTTATAAGATTCTAAAATTGGTTGACTATGCTATACAATTTACTATATTTTTTTAATTTTTTTTTCATGAGATACAAAAGAAAAAGATAATTCTGATATTAAAATAAATAACTTAAAACAATTGTTTATAATCATGTAATTTATATTTATTGTGATTTATTATTAGTTGGTAATAACAATAACTATTATATAATACAATAGAAATATACATGATTGTACTCAATAAGATGTATTAATGTGAGAAGTAAAAAAATATTAATGATAAATTTTGTAACCAAAAATGGAGGAAAAAATTTAGAAGTTTTATTAAATATATTTTATTAAATGCTATATGTTAATACTTATATATATAGATTGCGTTTTTCCCCTACATTTTAAAAACTCTAGGAAACCCCCTTATATTTAAGTTCTTCATGCATATTCATCCTTTTTTTTTTTTTGGTACATGGACCTTCCGGTTTCCGGATCCACAGGGGAAACGACTAATCCGAAATCGAGCCGGGTAGGACCACAAGCAGCGTTACTTTACTATTGATGATGTTACATTTATCTTGATTTTACCATTATACCCCCATGATACATCATGATAAATTGCTAATAAATTAATTTATCGGGATATATCAAAATATCATGAGAAAATAACTTGAAAATTATCATGTTGACTTAAAAATAGAATTATTAAACAGTGGGGTTCAGACCCACTACCTTTACGTTATAGAAAGAATTCTCCTCAACTGGGTTCTCCTTTTTATAAATAATATAATATAATATAATAAATAAATAGATTCAAAATTATAAATATTTAATTATTATATATAATTTATAATTATTATATAAATAGTTTTTAAAATGATAAACAATATAATAATTAGATAAATAAATTCTAAATTAAAATTAATATTAATAACTTTTTAAAGCATCAAATTTGCCAGATTTAAAAATAAATAAACTATTAGTTATATCATTTAAATCTTATAAAAAAAATACATGATATTATACTTATATCTTTCTTTTTGAAATTTTCAATATTATTGTATGTTTATCATACATTTACTATAATTAAAAATAAATAATTTGAATAAATAATAGTATTTAAATTATTTATTTTAAATTCTAAAATAATAATATTATTGAAAAATAATATATTTTATATTTACTGAACATTTATTGTTTATATATATATATAAAATAATATAATACTAAATAAGTAAATAAATAAATAAATAAATAAATAAAATAAAAAATATAAACGTATATATGTAAAACAAAAAAATTATCTATCAATATAAATATAAATTATGAATGATAATAATAAAATAAACCAACGATAGAAAAATTATTAGAAAAATGTATTGCTGCAAACATTTTAATATATAAAATTTATTTGTTGTTGTTATTTTTTATTTTTTTGATTTATTTTTTTATCATTTTAATTTAAACTTTTTGAATTTAATGACATTTAGTGTATTTTATCTTATTTTGATTGTTTTATATAATTTTACAAATGCAAAATTACCGTACCCAATATTATTTCTCTCTTGTAATGCAAGAACAACTATAGTTGTTTGGCTAAGTGGTTGGACCGGTTAAATATGAGCTTAAGAGCATCTGATCCAATGGAAAGTTGCTCATTTTGTGATGTACAACATGAAGAAATGAACTTATAAAATTGTGTCTCCAATGGTTAATATTAATTGTATTGTCATTTTTAAGGCATAGAATTGTAATTGGTTGGAAAAGAGTGATAAATTGAATAAATGTTATAAGTGTTGGATTTTAGACGTACGAACCTAGCGTACGCGCAGCGGAATTTTAAAATTTTCTTACCAACAACGAAGATCCGGCTATAGCTATTTGATATGATCCTAGATCGCGTGAATGATACAACAAAAACTTACCGTTGTTCGTCTATGTCCTCGACTATGGTATCCACGCAATCCAGTTTCCCGATGCACGATCCAACGCCAATGAATCCTCTTCGGTGAAGAAGCTAGGAATCTTCGATCCGAAAAGCTAGAGAGTGTTTTTGTCGTTTGATATTGATCTCACAATCTCTAAGATGTTTGGGATCTCACAAAGTCTCTCTTATCATCCAACGATTAATGATTATGAAGAGATAATGAGGTATTTATAATTAGGTCAAACCTAATCATATGGGCCTTAGGAAACCCTATAGCCCAATAGGTAATTGGACCTAATTCAATTAATAATTTAATTAAATATAAATCTAATTTAACTTAATTAAATATTTTCTATCAAATAGAAAATTATCTCATTAATAATTAAGTGTAAATCCAATTTAACTTAATTAAATATTTTCTTTCAAGTAGAAGATAATCTCATTACTCATAAATAAATATTCCAATCTAATTGAATATTTAACACTCTCGATTCATGTTGTAAATATTTTTCCGGAGTAGAATCGAAAGATTCGAACACCGGGTCGTGTCTCTCGAGGAAGGCGGTTCGGAATTTAGCAATGGTGTTGATAACACAAGAAGAGAAAATAACCCTAAACACTCTAAATCAGATGATTGAGATAATAATTAACTGAGGGAAAGCATGAAAATAAATCTACCTAAAATGCAAATTGAAAAGCAATAAAGAAGCTAGGGAGTCGGGGATATCCGTTTTGGTTCAAAAAGCAAGTGCCGAGCAAGAGATCATTCGGTTAAAAGGAATCGGTAACTTATTCGTTCAGAGATTCGTCCTTAATAACTTTTCGTAACAAGAGGTTGAACATGAACGTTAAATCAACGAGCCTTTTAACACATTGGCAATACAGTTACGAACAAGCCAATTTCATATGAGCCATGGTCTATCGACTCATCCTCTTTCGATTCAATGAGTCAATTAATGAGCCTAGATGGTTTTTAATCAATCCAAACAAAGGGATCAACACAAATATGCAAGAATGAATCAAACCCCAATCAACAAGTAATTGAAAATTGAAGTGTCACTCCTTCAATAATTTTTATCATTCAAACGCAATCTCATCAAACCCTAATCAGGACAACTCACATGAATTGAATAATCAACAAGCTCAAGAATCACAATTGAATTCAGAACATCAATCCCCTATCCCTAGCAATGAGATTTAGCAACGTAAAAGGAATTCAACACACATAATTATTTCTCCAAAAACAACCATTTTTCATGAATTGAAATAGAAGAAATTTTTACAATAAACCTCAGTCAAGAGTTGAATCCTTATTACAAACTTGATCCCAAGGCCAGATGAAGAAGAAAACAGGAAAATATGTGGAGAAATTAAGAAGAAAAAAAAAGAAAAAGTGAAGAAGAAGAAGAAGAAGGAAGGAGAAAAAGGGAGTTTCATGAGTTTTCTCGGGCTAGGGTTCGTCTCCCAGAAGGGGAGAGAATGAATCCTCAATCGTTCAAAAAATCTGCTTTTAAAACCTGTTTTCGCGACCTCCGCGGCCGCGACTTGCTCCGCGGCCGCGGGAAATAGCTGCAGCAATTTTTGGGTTCGCGGCCTCCGCGGCTGCGGAGGTATTCCCGCGGCCGCGGAGAAAGTTGGCTGCACTGCGCGGCTTCACGGTTTTGCTTCGTTTGAGCTCGTCCGAACTCGGAATTGAGTTCCGTTTTTTCCTACGCGTAGCTAACGAACCCTTATCTAATGATGTAAGCTTCCCCAAAAGTTCCCCAGAAACCTGTTCTCCCGAAGCTCCCAACCTACACACCAAAAACGAAAACACAAACGGA
>CACSLK010026072.1:7555081-7567803 GCA_902706635.1 Striga hermonthica
CGTTTTTGTGGATTTGTAGAATGTGAACTCATATGTTAATGTTGCAGTAGAAAGATTTTTGCTTTAATAAGCTGAATAATAAATTTACGGCCAAAACTGTGATTTTACTTAGTGATTGGCAAATGGAATTTAAATGAATCAACTTATGTGTATATTTGTTGTGTTCTTGTCAGCCTATTTGTTCTTTTTCTTTTGTTATGTGTATGCATTATGTTTAGTGGTGGTGAGATGCTTTTACATGTTTAAGTTTTAGGCACAGCATATGTAAATTCTAGATTTCTATTACCTTGTTTACTTCTGCAAATGGAAAAATTTGCACCTTTTCAAGCTACCAATTTCGATACGTGCCCCGGTGCCTGGTGGTGTTGGTATTAAGGATATATGCATAAACTAAAGACACAATTTGGCGTACCAAAGAGGGTTTTGATTATCTTCCGAGATTACCACTGTCCCCTGAAATTTATATTTTTTCACAAATAATTACACCTCAGTAATCTTAAATATATAAAATGGGAACATATGTCAAAGGCTATTTTGAATATCTAATGGTAACCAAATTCTTTTGTAATTGAACAAAACTCATATTTAGTATTTGTAACTTGTAGTCAAATTTAGAAACATGCTTTATGATTTACTTGGTTGATGGCAAACTGCTAACTATTGTACTTGAATTTATCACATACGGCGTACTCTTGAATGTCTGTTTTTTCAAAGGAATTCCAAATCTGAACCCCGTCATGAACAACTACTATCAGACCATGAAATACTCTGATGTCCTTCCCATGGAGGCTGAAGATGACGAGATTCAAGAAATCTCGAACATGGAGGCGTCTTTGAGTGCGGTGGAGAATATCCTCGGCTACCGATTCAAGAACAGGAAGCTTCTCGAGGATGCCTTGACTCATCCTTCATACCCCGATTCTGAATCCTACCAGCGGCTCGAGTTTGTGGGTGATGCTGCGCTTGGACTGGCAATGGCGAACTACTTTTTCCTCAAGTACCCAAATGCGGACCAGGGTAAGATCTCGCTCGTACGTGCTGCAAATATTAGCACGGAGAGGCTCGGACGTGTTGCTGTAAACTGGAAGCTTCACGATTATGTCCGCCACAACGTTCCCAGCCTTCATGAAAAGGTTTATGGCTCTTCTCTTCTTCTTATTTTTTCTTTACACGTGCAAATTTTGATTCAATAACTGTTTACCCCATCCTTTATTGCTAACAACACATGTATGAAAATTTCCCATAAATTTTAGTGCAAGAGTCATACTTATTTACACAATATTTCAAAGAGATTTGATTTTTCATCTATGTATGAAATTAATTGTACTTGAAAGTATGCTCATTGCAATGTGATCGGCTTATAGTAGTTTATTTCAATTTGTGTAATTTTAGGAGCTCTTGTTTCCTATCTTTCTGAATTTGAATTTGTGTTGTTAGTTAACTTACTGGTGTCCTATTATCCATGTATAAGATGTTTAGTGAATCGCTCCCCTATCTGGGAACTGCAATTGTTTTCTTTTCTTTTTTAGTTGTTTTGGCTTATTAGGTTCGAATGAGGATTGATGCGCAATGTGAAATGTTTGATGCTTACTTGAACATTGTCTCTACTATCTACTTGGGGAGCATGGCTTTGATGGAGCTGAAAATGGTAAAGTTGGTTGAGTTATCTAACAAGCACATGACTTTGTGTACCTTGTCATGGGTTCAATGATAGCTAATAATTCATAGATGCATGAAATGTACCAATGTCTTGTTAAGGCCACCAGTCTCTAAACATAAAAGCGCATGCATCTAAGGGTTATTGCTTACCTTGCCCATGGAAACAATTCGTCATGTGCTTGTTAGGAAGCTAACCTAATTTTTTCACTTTGAGCTCTAGCAAAATCGTAGTCCTTTGGTTTATGAGAATTCCGTTGAAATTGCACACCGAAGAATGGAAAATTGAACTGAAGTTTATGATTAATCGAAAATCCAGCAGTCGGTTCGCTTCGGCTATCGATTAATCGCAACAAATAATTAATCTTCTCAATAAATTCTGAATTTTTAACCGAAACAAAAATTTGATTTTTTAGCCGAACCAAAAAATTTTGTGGGGTGTATTCAATTGAGATTTTTAAAATCTTTTCAAGTCATTAGAGTCCTAGTGTATTCAATTTAGATTTGTTAAGTCTTTTTAAAATATTGGGGTATTCAATTGAGATTTTAAAAAGTCTTGCAAATTGAACTTATTTGATACTAAGATTTGTTAAGACTTTTTAAGATCTGGTGGAATTTATAAAGAAAAAAACTTAAACGAAATCCCACTTCCAGACATAAGATTTCACATAATTCCCCCGAAATATGAAAATCTTAAAGTCTCAAATCTTAAAAAATCTCAAAATGTCACTTGAAATCCTAATTGAATACACCCTTTTAATTTTTTATTCTTTTGTTTAATCTTCGCAATAAATTCCAAATTCTCCTATAAGAAAGATCTCGGACCCGAACAACGACTTGCTTTATGCCAAAGCCTATCTTGAGTGCAAATTAATGCTGGTCATTCTAGGGATCAATGAAACTCGAAAATCATCATCATTGAAGCAAAATTAATGCTTTTATAACAATATGTATAAATAAACAAATATATATGTATGTGGATAAATCGGTTTTCGGTATAGTTTAACCGATCACTATTATCGAAACCGAATTGGAAACCGAGATTGTAAGAATATGTAAACCGAAAACTGAAACAAATATTCGGTTTCGATTGTGGTCCAAACCAATTTTTTAGTTTCGGTCGAGTCGGTTAACCGCATTTTGTTCACCTAGCTCATGGGAACACGTCGTCATGTGCTTGTTAGGAAGCTAACCCAATTTTTTCACTTTGAGCTGTACCAAAATCGTAGTCCTTTGTGTTTTTTTGGTGTTTTAGGTAAGAGAATTTGTGATGGCTGTAGAGGGAGAGGATGAGGCTGAGATTTATGGAGGCCTGGTGAAAGCTCCAAAAATTCTTGCAGACCTTGTGGAGTCACTAGCAGCTGCTGTATATATAGACTGCGACTTCGATTTGAAGGCCATGTGGATCGTTAGTCACTTGCTTTTCTTTGACTGCTTTATTGTTGTTGTACTTCTTGAATATGCTTATTTGTTGATATGATCTTTAAAATGATGATGATAATAAATAGATTAAATTTAATTCGAGTAGTTACTTGATATGATCTTTATTTTATAAAATGTTAATCCACGGAAAAACTGAAGTTTCTGAAATATAACTTTACTTTTAGTTATTAATCAGAAGAAATAATTGGTGGCCCATTTCTTGTGCAATATATATTGTTTTGTGGTGCTTACTTGTTCTAACTAACACGCTACAACATGTATCTTTAATCAGTTTCGCGGTGCTTAACTAGTTCAATTAACACCGTATATCATGCATCATTAATATGTTTTGCGGCGATTCTTTTTCAATTTTTATGAGATTACCCAATCAGTTCTATACAACTCTTGTAACTTGCTGTTGAATTCTCTTTTTATGTAGATATTTGGAAAACTTCTAGAGCCTCTGGTAATGCTTGATGTGCTAGAACAACAACCACAGCCTGTTACTATGTTGTTCGAGTTATGCCAAAAGGACAAAAGGCGAGTTGATATAAAGCATTGGCGAGAAGGAGAAAAAAACATAGCAGGTGTCTATGTTGATGGCGCTTTTGTGGCCTCGGCTTCTTCTGACAAGAAGGAGAATGCAAAGCTACTAGCAGCTAAGGTAGCTCTTAAGGGATTGCATTATGAGGACTCGTCTACCCCTCTCAATGACGGCAATGAATTTGGAGCAAAACAAAAGCTACACGAGCTATGTGGACAGAAGAAATGGGGTAAACCAAGTTACAAGTAAGCCTTTTTCCCTTTAATGAGATTTTCATAGTGCGATTATTTGTGTGTATACATGTTGCATAGCGCACCTATCTTATTGGTGTTTTTCTTAATTGAGTTTAGTTGGGGCACGTTAAAAATGTCTGTGTAGTTTTTGGTTTCTTGGTTTGCTTATTAGGTTCCATGACAAGAATGGATTTAGAGTACTAGTTGAAAGTGACCATTTTATTATTTGTGAAGATTAGTCCATTGCAAGTCAAAGATGTATAAAACAATACGGAAAATCCTTTGCCTCTAACCAGGAAAATTCAAAAAACTGCGTAGTGAACAGAAAAAAAAAAAAAACTTTCAATCTGTTTTTTATTTCTTTGGCCTTTCCATTTTTTGGAAATCTATTAGATTTTGTGACAAAAGTTGGATTTTGCAGAATCCAGAGCGAGGTTGGCCGAGCTCATGAGAAGAAGTATAAATGCTCTGTTCAAGTTGAAATAGCTGAGGGTATTCTCTTTGTGGAGGGGGTTGAAAAAAAACGTGTGAAGGAAGCGGAGAACTCTGCAGCTTACTTGATGCTTTGTGGTATGAAGGAGAACAATTACATTTGATTTTATTTGATGCTTTGTGGTTTTGATGGGGAAGAACAATTACATTTGATTTTTTGTCTTTCTTCTTGTAAAATTAACGTAGCTGAGGGTGTAGCGTTCTAGTGAAAAGGACCTTATGTTGCATTTTCTAACCCTTGCGAATAGATTACTGTTAATATGTGTGTAAGTCTGTAAGATGAGAATTGAAGTGATGGAAATGAATGTAACATCACCAAAAAGTGGCGGACGGTCGAAAATGGAACAGTTCAATGGAAAATTTGCTACATTGATATCCATATTCTTGCAGTATTTGTCGGCAAAATTTTCCGGTTTATCTTAGATAGTCGAAGGATCCCCAATCCATAAGTTCGCTTTAGAAGTTCAGAAGATGTTAAACCAGTGCCCCCAACTATGTATTTCACTCAAAACTTCAGTTCATTTTAACAGCGCCATCTTATGCGCTGGCTGTTTTTAAATACTTGAGAAAATTACTGTTTTTAAATACTTGAGAAAATTACGCTTTCAACGTACAAATTTTTATTTATTCAGTGTTTATATGATATGGACCACAGTAACTCAACTAGAAATAGCAACCATTTGTGTGATAACAAACTCACGAGAGACCATATTGCATATAAAACAAGAAAATGCAATATAACTCCAAAATCATCAAATCACCCAAAATAATATTTCTTTTAAATAAGAAAATAAGAAACTACTGTTCATATCATATTTTCCTGCTTTAGGCTGTTAAGCAACCTAAGGGAAGAACTATCGCCACCCATAATCCTAATCATTGATACTAATTAGGCAGGGCGCTTATATGCATATGTTTATAGAACATTGGTCTATGTAGTGTGGTTTGCTCTGTGAAAATAACTATTTTCACCCCGGTATGAAGAAATATTGAGTTTTTACACTGTCAATTAACAAGTTAAAATTTACACCTTAACAAATAATTATGCGATGAAACTATGCACATACATGCAAAAATAATAATTGAGCAGATGTGATCTCATTTAAACTTCATCTAAGGATATTGAATAAATAATTCGGTGTATACGAAATGCTTACTTGATGTGGAAGACGACATAATTAGTGATCTTGTTCTTGATTATCACACGAGGCTTGATCGATTGTGAAATCTAAATTAGTTTCTCCCTCCTGACCTTCTCTTAACGTAGCAGAAAAACTGATGGGAAAAACTGCGTACCCTAATAGGAGGAGAGAGGACTAATTTATATAGAGGTGACTTTATATTTGGTACGTCCATCAAGTATCCAGATTAATGGTCTAGATTTGTTTGACCATTAATTAAAGACCTAGCCCAATAGGATAATTAATTGTAAGCCCAATACTTTCGGGCCACATAATTCTTACATTCTCCACTTGGTCCGAAAGTCCTTAATATAATGGTATAACATTAGGTACGCATAAACAAATCTCATTATGCCAATACATCATAACAAACTATGACATGATAAACCATATAGTGAGAGTTATGGCAGTTGTACACTCTCGATTCGCATACTTCCTTCCATATACTACTACACTAATAGTTCAACACATCAAGTTCCATAATTATATATAAATATCATAATGTCCACTTAATTGTCATGAAGACATTCATTTCGTGTTCTAAACATAATGTATACAAAATCATAATGAACAAGAAATTCGATAATAGTCAGAAACATAACATCAATGAGCTCAAGAGTGTGCCATAACATCATCATAATCAATCATCAGTACAACCAAGACTCATTATATGTACATGTCCTTTAAATGTCTTTGGTTGTAAACCTTTAATTAACGGATCGACAATCATAATGTCCGTTATAATATGTTCAATGCACACTCTTTGTTTCTGAACTTCCTCCGTAACGACAAATTACTTTAATTCCATGTGTTTTGCACCATTGGAATATTTGTCATTATTGGAGGAGAAAACTGTTGCGGAATTATCACAATACATTTTCAGCGGCTTGGTAATGGTGTCGACAACCCCAAGTCCCGAAATAAAGTTCCGCAGCCATAACGCATGAATTGTAGCCTTATAGTAAGCTACAAATTCAACCTTCATAATAGATGCAACTATGACAGACTGTTTGACATTTTTCAATGATATTGCTCCTTCAGAGAGGAGAAACACATAGCCAAACGTTGACTTGCGAATGTCAATGCACCTAGCAAAATCTGAATCTGAATATCCAATCACCTCAAGGAGATCAGATTTCCTAAATGTGAGCATATGATCCTTCGTTCCCTTGAAGGATATCATCAATATATAGAACAAAAAATATAAACTTACTCCCACTGACCTTCTGGTAATACACTGATCAACAGTGTTTTAATGAAAACCAAAAGACGTAATGGTATTGTTAAATTTAAGATACCATTGTCTGGAAGTTTGTTTAAATCCATATATTGACACTTTAAGTTTACACACCATGTGACCCTTTCATTCTATGGAAAAACCTTCGTGTTGATCCATATAAACTTCCTCATCTAAGTCCCCATTAAGAAAGGTCATTTTCACATCCATTTGATGTAACTCTAAATCATATTGAGCTACTAAAGCCATAATGATCCTCAAAGAATATTTCTTAGAAACAGGTGAAAAAGTCTCCATATAATCAATGCCGTCTTTCTGAAAATAACCCTTGGCAACAAGTCTAGCTTTATGTCGTTCGATATTGCCACTCGAGTCGCGTTTGATCTTAAAGACCCACTTACACCCAACTCGTTTTGAACTTTCTGGCAGCTCTACTAGATCCCAAACATTGTTTTTTAGCCATAGAGTTTAACTCTTCTTTCACAACATCAATCCATTTATGAGACTCGTCACTGTTAATGACTTGTGAAAATGAAACAAGATCTTCATCAATGCGAGTATCATAATCCAACTCTTGCAAATAAACCACATAGTCATCCGAAATAGCAGATCTTCTCACCCTTGTAGGTTTGCTTAATGCTATTCCACGTGGTTCATTTATATTAGTTGGTGGCAAGTTAGTCTCTTCATGGGGTGCTACTTCATCCAAATTTTGTCCATCATTATTTTGTGGTTGTGGAACAATATTTGGTACAACTGTGGATATTGGAACATTAATGGGTAATGGAACATTAACCCTTATTTCATTAATTTCCATAGTCTCTTTAGCACTCCCACTAACTTCACCATTTTCAATAAATCTAGCATTGCTCGTTTCAACGATTCTAGAACTATGATTAGGACAGTAAAACATATACCCTTTGGACTTCTCTGGGTAACCAATAAAGTAACCACTCATAGTTCGAGAATCCATTTTCTTTTCATGTGGGTTGTATACTCGTGCTTCTGCTGGACAACCCCAAACATGCAGGTGTCTCAAACTAGGTTTTCTTCCAGTCCATAACTCAAAAGGAGTTTTAGGAACTGCCTTACTAGGAATCCTATTTAGCAGATACACGGCAGTCTTAAGTGCATACATCCACAACATTTGGGTAATGATGTATTACTTATCATACTCCTAACCATATCAATTAATGTTCTATTTCGTCTTTCCGCTACACCATTTTGTTGAGGTGTGCCTGGCATAGTATACTGTGCACATATGCCATGTCTTTCAAGGAACTTAGCAAATGGACCGGGATTTTGTCCCGATTCATCATACCTTCCATAGTATTCACCACCTCTATCAGACCTTACTATTTTCACTTTTCTGTCTAACTGCCTTTCAACTTCATTAATGAAAACCTCAAGTGCATTTGCAGCTTGAGATTTTTCCTTGAGCAGATAGACATAACCATAACGTGAAAAATCGTCTATAAAGGTAATGAAATACTTTTCTCCATTAAAAGATGGAGCATCAAAAGGTCCACATATATCAGTGTGTATAATTTCAAGAAGCTGACTACTTCTTGTGGCTCCTTTCTTGTTATGTTTGGTTTGCTTTCCCTTAATGCAATCCACACACAAACCCAAGATCGGTAAAATCTAGATCCAAAAGAATCTTATCTTTCACCAACCTTTGCATTCTTTCTTTGGATACATGACCCAAACGTTTATGCCACAAGAAAGCAGAGTTCTCATTTGCTACACCACGTTTAATTCCAATGTTTTGATGAACACACATTAAAGATGCAGAAAATCAACATCAAGTTTCAGTTTATATAAACCATCCATAAGAATTCCAGAACCAATAACGGAATCATGTTTATCAAACAAACTGAAACATCCATGTCCAAACTTAAAGGAAAACCCAAGAACATCAAGTCTAGAAATAGACATTAAGTTTCTAGAAAATGAAGGTACATAGAGAGTTTGTAAAAGATCCAGGTGGTGCCCGGAATCTAAAACAATACGATAAGTCCCTATTCCTTCAATTGGGGCCTTCATACGGTTCCCCATAAACAAGAAGTTCTCATTTGGGTTTATGCTCTGGATTGTAAGAAATCCCTGCATCTCATTAGGAACATGAGTTGTAGCACCAGAATCCAACCACCAAGTATTTGAAGGAACTTCAGACAAGTTTGATTCGAAACATACAAAGATATTAGAAATACCTTTCTTTTCAAACCAAAACTTGCGTTTTAGGCAATCTTTCTGTATGTGACCTTCTTTCCTACAGAAATAACATTTATTTGCCCGATTTTCCTTCTTTTCATCATTAGTGACCTGTGAAACTTTAGCAGGTCATTTCTTCTTAAACTTGTTGGATTTCGGTTTGAGAACATCATTAGCTCCTCGACCCATAAGGTTGACCGTATGAACTCCTTGTGCCTTAAGCCTCGTCTCCTCCTGAACAAGCTTACTGGCCAATTCATTAACATCCCACTTATCCTTAATAGTGTTATAGTTAATTTGAAAAGGCCCATATTCAGGAGGCAACGAGTTAAGCATAAATTGCACCAGAAATGAGTCATCCACAGTCATGCCCAGGGACTTAAGCCTTGCTGCGAATTAGTCATGTCAAGAACATGTTGCTGCATACTACGCGACCCATCATACTTTTTGGTCGTGAGTTCAGCCATAAGTGTTCCTGCCAATGACTTATCCGCGGAACGGAAACGCTCTTCCACAAGCAAAAGATATGCTTTCGCATCCACATTATCGGGAAGAGTTGACTTAATGTTGTTGGCAATCGTCATTCGCATAAAGCTCAAACATAATCTGTTAGACCTGTCCCAAGCCTTACGGTTTGATTTCTCAGCCTCACTGCTTTGATCATTAATGTCAGCATGCTTTTCTTCAAGCAGAGCCAAGTCAATATCCAAAACACCTAAATGGAAATTGACTTGCTCACGCCATTCAGAGAAATTCAAACCATTAAAGACAGTAACAGAAGAAGCTTGCGAATGAAGAGAGATAGCTGCACAATCATAAACGCTCACTTAATTAATAGATTCAGATAATACATTCATCAAATATATTGCAGGTCTCCTTTGGGTAAACACAACAATATATATCATTATCATAAGCCGAATGTCATTTAATACTTAATGAGAAATTAAATAAAATTCGCCTAACATACATAGTATCTTTGGATATCTACATATGCTCGACAAAATATATTATATTTCTCCTTAATGTTTATTAGTTATAGAACATTGATTCACCTTTGGGTAAATCCATAATTTTTAACAACCAATAAACTCATTATCTTAAATAATGACATTCTCAAAAGAACATAAGTTATATGACCAAACATTAGAAAATCAATCCGGCCACTTTGGTGACTAACAAATTGATTTTATCTTAATGTCATATAACAATTAATTGTAACAATAATATTATAAGACCGAACATTAAAAATTAATTAGGCCACTTTGGTGACTAACAAATTAATTTTATCTTAATGTCATATAATAAAACATTCATAACGATAGATTATATGACCAATCATTAAAAATTAATTAGGCCACTTTGGTGACTAACTAATTAATTTTACCTTAATGTCATATAATATAATAATCATAATCATAATCATAATATTAACAAACTAACCCTTATAATTCATAAACATAATGGAAATTTGTTAACTCAATCATCATCATTCAAAAATATGTATTTTGATTAACTAATAAATACGCATTCATGTTCTAAACATATAAAGAACACAACTTCATCAATTTCCATTAAACTGATTTATATAAATAAAATCAAACTATAAATCAAATGTCACACAATCAGAGGCACCTTGACAACTTGAATTGGATATCTTAAACAATTTTCCAAAAGGAACAAATAATTCTTGGTGCCAAGGTTATGCGCACACCTTATGAAATTCACCATAATGCTTGTTTTTGTCAAAATTGCACATATATGAAATATAATGACAGCAGACAAATCAGCGTACAATACAACAGAAATTAACGAATTGATATACGCACAGAAAACTGATGCTTTATTCATCAATCGATATAAACTTCATTATTGCCATCAATTTGATTAAACTTGTCCAATAACATCAGGGACAAAATAATATCACAACATTCATACAAACAAATTATTTATCCACAACACATACTCTGATACCACATTTAAACTTCATCTAAGGATCTTGAATAAATAATTCGGTGTATACGAAATGCTTACTTGATGTGGAAGACGACATAATTAGTAATCTTGATCTTGATTATCACACGAGGCTTGATCGATTGTGAAATCTAAATTAGTTTCTCCCTCCTGACCTTCTCTTAACGTAGCAGAAAAACTGATGGGAAAAACTGCGTACCCTAATAGGAGGAGAGAGGACTAATTTATATAGAGGTGACTTTATATCTGGTACGTCCATCAAGTATCCAGATTAATGGCTTAGATTTGTTTGACCATTAATTAAAGACCTAACCCAATAGGATAATTAATTGTAAGCCCAATACTTTCGGGCCACATAATTCTTACAATCTCATTATCCAATAAACTATGCGATAGATAGATGGCGAATGTGCAGAGATTTGGTGAATAGTTCAGCCAATAGCGGATTGTCGCCTCGTTGTCGCAGACATGGGCGAAGCCACCCTTGGGCTAGGGTGGGCTGTTGCCCAATGTATTTTTTATTTTTTTATTTTTTGTTTAGTTTAGCATTTCTTATTTTATTTTAATCCCATGTAAATATTAGTCTAGCCCAAATTAGCCCATATGCTTTTAGGAAGAAACTCAATAATTTATTAATTTTTTATTTTCAAAAGTAGATGAGGTTTGAACCTTTTTTTATTAAAAAAAGACACAAATTATTGCTTATTCGAATTGTATTTTACGGATTTGCAAGAAGATTGTTGGTCAATGGTCGTTTTAATAGTGTTGTGAAGAGATTTCTTATGTTATGTAATGATCAAGAGCTAATAGGAATTGATTCGTGATGAAAAGTTAGAAATGTACTTAGTTTGAATTTATGCACACAACTAAACATTTGAGATAATAAAATTTAAATTTCTATAGGCTAAGAAATATTGCATATTTGGACATGATGTAAATTTCTATATACTTTTATCTATAGTTTAACATGTTGTTTTTCTTCTTATTTTTTTTTTTTGGTTAAATCATATTGAATCGTTGTATTTTAAATAATATTGGTTATATCATGTAATTTATAATACATTACATACATAATAAATCAATTACTTTATATTTTAATTTTATATATTTTGTTTCTTCTAGAATTCCAATAACTTATTTATTTTGTGATTGAACTTATGAATTTTAATAATTTAGTTTTTATATTCATTGGATTTTTAAAATATACTTTCATTCATTTAACTTTGTAATTTATGTAAGGTTTATTGAATATTAAAAAGAAATATTTTCATACATTGGTTTCTTTATGCTTGGATAAACATGCTTGATTAGATATTCGAGCTTAGTCGTTTGAGTTCAAGCTTTCATGAGTCAAAATGAGTTGTGTTCGTGAATAGTTTGATTCGAATAATAACTCAATGTTAAGCAGCCACGAGTAAAAAAAAAAAAAAATCCTGGATACGCCCTAGGTCGCAGTGTAGTTTATTTTAAACAGCTATTCCTGTATGCAAATGAACCTGCGACATTTATGCGAATAAAAGCTCATAATAATTTGTGAAAAAAATCTTTTTATGTGCGTAAACTAATAAATTGAAGGCATCACATCTTAAATAAATAAAAAATTAGAATAAATATAAATATTTATATTTCCTAATTTTTAATAATATAATTATAAAAAAAAGATAATACATAAAAGAAGAATCTAAGTTATAAAATCATAAAATCTTGAAGGCCAACATAAGTTGGACAATATCTTACAGAAGGAATGGAACCGTCTCTAAAAAAAAAAAAAA
>CACSLK010026072.1:7578041-7597685 GCA_902706635.1 Striga hermonthica
TCCATTATTTCGTTTTTAATATATATATTTCATTTTTTGGCTCGTTTATAATCTTTTTTAAACCAATCCAGAATAAAGATGACCTGGCTTACGACCCCAAGACTTGGCCCATTAAAGGCCAATTTTTAATGGGCCCGTTAGAGACTGAATGCAAAAGACAACTCTCAAATGGGGAAGAGACCGAAGTCTACGAACAAAGGGCGATGGCCCTTATACTCTGGTGTTGCGACTCCTTCTTCTTCCCCGACCAGCGGGCCAACAGAGTCAGCCTGTACTAGTTGCCTCTGTTGTTCCACATGGATCAAATTAATGGGTACAGCTGGGGTGTTGCGGTTCTCGCCTTTTTGTATAGAGGGTCGTGCACAACCTACTAGGCCGGGGAAGGTTGACTCAAGGGTTGTGTGCAATTGCTTCAAGTACATTTATTTAGTTGTTATTTCAGAATTCTTTTTATTTTTTATTTTTACTAATATCTAATTAAAAAAAATGCATATGTCGATATATGTAGGTTTGGACATGAGAACGTATCCCTCGCGTTCGCCCTGTTGATGTCGAAAATCAGACGACCAACGGTTAAATAATAGTCGAATCTCTTGTAAGAAAAATGAAGAGCAAATGTAATAAGAATGGATGTATGTTTTTTTATTTTGGAGAGTAATCTCCTTCTTGTTGTTGGGAGAGATGGAAAAAATGAGAAAGAAGCCCCTCGTAAGTCCACACACACACACACACACACACACACACACATATATATATATATATATATATATATATATATATATATATATATATGTGCCTTTTACAAGTGGGTCAAATTAATGAATAGAAAATAATGTACTATCATTTAATATAAAATGATCGTCGCGGGGCCCGCCCGTATTTTTAGTCTTCGATTGATGTCTACACTGTCAGGCTACTTCTTTGAGATATCCGTGCAGGTCGACTGCCTCGAATTTTGCTCGGCTCCGTAGCGGGTGGACTCATCATTTGAGGGGTTTGGTTGGCCTTTAGACGATCAACTTGGAATACATGTTTTTCTTGTGCATTTGGCTATCGGAGCCAAATTGGGTACCAACACGCCCAACAATCCGGGAGAGGCACTTTGATTCTGTACGTGGTTGTCCCGTATGAGCAAGGTATGGACATTTATTTATATTTAATACTTAAGTTATTTCTATTATTAAATTTTCTGATTACAAAGTTTTTTTTCTGTTATATTTAAGGTGGGTGGGAAAAAAGGACATGAAACACCTAGCCAAGGGAACGACCGCTGTTCGGGATCAACTGACAGGGCTGAGAGAGGGGGATGTAAGATTCTTAAGTTCTGGACATTTCCCATCTTCTTTTTATTGTTTTTAAAATTTCTATCACTTAATTCTTAATTCATATTTTTTTCAGTTCGATTGGGTGCCGTATAAGCAGTTCGAGGATTCTGCTCTCCCGGACCTGTGTTTAGAAGATCCACATGTTTGGATGTACAAGGGGTGGATCTTCTGCTGGAACATCGCTGAGTCCCACGAGACTGATAGGGTCCTCGGTCAGTTTGGGTGTCGCCAGTCCATCCCCCCAACTCCGCTAATTAGGATGTCGCCGAATGGGACACACGCCACCGAGGCCAGGCAATGACCTGAGAGGATATATACTGAATGGAACAACTTTCATTCGGAGCTTGGGAAGACTTGGGGCCGAACAGAGAGACCGAAATGTCCTCCCACATCAACCTGTGGATCAATTCCTAGAGCCTGAGAAGGGTTAAATTGATTGGTTTCACAGTAGGACTGTGAGACTGATCAGTGACCCTAACATCTACCCGGTGGTCCAATAAGACGACGACTATCAGCCAATTGTCGAGCAGCAAAAGTGTGACGTAAGTTCTTAAATTGTGAATTCTATTATTATTATTATTATTATTATTATTATTATTATTATTATTATTATTATTATTTTATTATTATTATCATTATTATTATTTTATTTATTATTATTATTTTTTTTTGGTGTTTCATATTAATTTGTTTAATTTTTTTTTTTTCCAATATGGTGCCATGGAGGGGGCTTATAACACCTTACAGGGTGTACAACACTTATTGGATACAACCCATTCAGAGTTGCAGACTGCATGGCACCAGGCCCAGAACATCCTCTACAGGTCTATGACGGTTGGAGGCCAAGAGGTCGGACAGGGGGGTTGTCTAGTCAACTTCTATCTCAAGAAGACTACGTCCCTCCCCAAGCCACACAGTCACATCGGGCGAGGCATCGACCGGCTCTCGACATTGTGGAGGTAGAAGACGTCGTGCCCGCGAACCCGCTGGCGACACCGGGTCTGAGGAAGACGAACAAGGTAATAATTTTTTACTTAACAAAAAAATATTTTTTTTTATTTCCTCTTTTTTTGTTTTGTCAAGTCGAATTTCTGATTTTTTTTTAAAAAAATTAATTAATCAGGTCAACAAGAAGAAGCTGCAACACCTATCACGACCATAGCTTCGTCTTCTTTAGGACAAGGCCTCTTAGGAAGGGGTCCCGTACCCGTAGACCTCTGAATCCATACACTCATTCCTAGTTATTTTGTATTCCGGGAATTCTGTGAACATATATGTTTTTTTTGGTGGATTATGTGGAATAATATTTGGACATCTTTGTATTTTGAATAAATTATTGTGGTTGATTTTTCTTTCTTTGAATAATGGATTGATATGAACTTGTGGAATTAATATTTGGTTGTTGAATTGATCTCGATTAACAGGTGTATTTTTTTTATTATTTCTGCACAGTAATTGTTTTTCACAGTAAAACGTATTTTGGAATAAGTTTTGTTTTTTTTTTTAAAAAAAAATGTATTACCGAAATATGTTTTAATTTGGGGCAAAAATTTAGGCAAAATTAATTTGGGGTGAAAATTAGGGCAAAATTAATTTTGGGCAAACTAAAGAAAAACGTATTTATAGATACCTTTTTTTGTTTTTTAAATTTATTTTCTGCAAAAAAATTATTTTTGCGAATTGTAAAATTAATTCTTTTATAAAACGTATTTCAGGAATCCATTTTATAATTAAAACATAATTTTATATTATACTTTTTTGTTTTTTTACTTTAAAACATAATTTTTCAATTATAATTAAAACATTATTTTTCAATTATGTTTTAATTATAAAACGGATTCCTGTAATACAATTTTGTTATTTTACTTTAAAACGTATTTTCTTTATACGTTTTTGTTTATTTTAATTAAATTAATTACGTTAATTATGTTAATTAATTTAATTAACGTAAAACATATTCTAGTAATACGCTTTTTAAAGAAAAACGTATTCTCGGAATACATGTGTTTTATTTTGGTCGACACATTTTTTTTTTTTTGTCTACTTAATTTTTTTATTTTATAAATAAATAAATAAATCATGATAAAGAGGAGTCTGTTTTTATTCATGGTCAATTATATGTTGTTTGTGTGTAAGTGATATAAAGGAGACACCAGTTCATACTTATAGTTTTGTATGCATGATGATAATGAAGAGTCTATTTTTAGTCATTGTCAATTATATATTGGTTTGTATGTAAGTAATATAAAGGAGTTGAAAACATTAAGTTATGGGACGACTGAGTTTTCTAATAATCAAACTAATAATGTTGTGTATAAAGATGTTTTTAATAATATATTATTTTTTTCCGAGGAACATTTTTATGGTTTGACAATTTTCACATGTTATCACACTTTTATTTATCTTCATTTTATAATATTTCACTTTTGTTATTTATTAATGCACTTCAATTTATAATATGCCCTAAGAATAATACAGCTCGTGCATTGCACGGGGTATGTACTAGTATAAATTGTATTTCTTTTGCTTATATAATTCATCCTTGTTAAAAGCACCAAACACAACCAGTCACAACACTACCCACAACCCACAGTTAAAAATAGATGTTCACCTAGAGGTGAGCAAAATCAAGTCGAAACCGAAAAATCAAACTAGGTGCAGTTTTTGATGAGCTCGGTTAACGGTGCGGTTTGAATTTCGAAAAATCGCACATGTTTCGGTGTGGTTTGGATTTTTTATCCGAAATGTGCGATTTTAACCGCACCGAATATCATAAAGGAGTGTCATTTTAGTTTTGTCACTTTTACATATTCATGTTGCACTTTTAGTCTACTTTTACATTTAATAATAATAATAAAATAATAATAATAATAATAAAAAAAAATCATCTTTCAGACCTCCATTTCTGCCCTAATTCGTACTCTCATTCTCTCAACTCTCAAGCTCTCTCAAAGAGACAACCACCGCAGCTGCTCCCGTTTTCACTTCTCAACCCCGCTCTCACCCACGGCCACCGGAGTTCTCGACCCCGCTCTCACCCTCCGACGATCTCACCTCGTTCTCAGTCTCTCACCCTCCGGGCTCGCTCGCGGCTCGTCATTCCATTCACCAGCTTCCTCAATTTAGGTAAGCTTTGAGTCTCGATTTTTTTTTTTCCTTTTCTCATTTCGATTCATCCTTTTGTCTTTCTTTGGTCGTTGTTGAGGCCTGAGGGTATTGATGCTTAATTTCTGAGAATAAGCTGTAAATCTTCAAACAATTATTTTTTGAGTGAAGATGCTGTGATGTGCTGTTTGAGTGAAGATGCTCTGTTTGTTATGGATATTTTTTTTTTTTTATGCTGTGTTGTGCTGCTATATTGTGGTTTATGGATATTGTTTTAGTATTGGATATGGACTTATGCTATGTTATTGATACTGTGGTGTTGTGTTCATGTTTGTGATGGTGCTGCTATGTAATATTTTTGAGTGCTGATAGTGGTGGACTTATTATGTGCATGCATTATGTTTAGTGGTGGTGAGATGCTTTTACATGTTTTAAGTTTTATGTACAGCCTTTGGAAATTCTAGATTTCTATTTCCTTGTCTACTTTTGCAAATGGAAAAATTTGCACATTTACAAGCTAGAAATTTTCGATACGTGCCATGGTGGTGTTGGTGTTAAGGATAGATGCATAAACTACAGACACAATTTGGCTTAATTACGCAATAAGGGGTTTCGATTATCTTCCGAATACTATTGTCCCCTGAAATTTGTATTTTTTCACAAATAATTACAATTCGAGTTAAATATGTAAAATGGAAACATATGTCAGATACTATTTTGAATGACGAATAGTAACCAACTACTTTTGTAATTGAACAAAACTTATGTTCAGTATTTTTAACTTGTAGGCAAATTTAGAAACATGCTTTATGATTTACTTGATTGATGACAAATTGCACTGTAATTGTAATTGAGTTTATCAGATTAACATCAGTCTTGAATGTTTGTTTTCCAAAAGGAATTCCAAATCTGAAGCCCGCCATGAACTACTATCAGACCATGAACTACTCGGGTGTCCTTCCCATGGAGGCTGACGAGATTCAAGAAATCTTGAACATGGAGGCGTCTTTGGGTGCGGTGGAGAATATCCTCGGCTACCGATTCAAGAACAGGAAGCTTCTCGAGGATGCCTTGACGCACCCTTCATACCCCAATTCTGAATCCTACCAGCGGCTCGAGTTTGTGGGTGATGCTGCTCTTGGACTGGCCATGTCCAACTATTTTTTCCTTAAGTACCCGGATGCGGACCAGGGCAAGCTCTCGCTCGTACGTGCTGCGAATATCAGCACGGAGAGGCTTGGACGTGTTGCTGTTCACTGCAAGCTTTACAATTATGTCCGCCACAACGTTCCCAGCCTATGTGAAAAGGTTTATGCTCTTTTCTTGTTCCTAGTTTCTTTTGCACGTCCAAATTTTGATTCAGTAATTCTTTTACCCATCATATATTGCTAACAACACATGTATGAAATTTTCTCCCATAAATTTTAAGTGCAAAAGTCATACTTATTTCACAATCTTTCAAAGAGATTTGATTTTTCACCTTCTATGTATGGAATTAATTGTATGGAATTAATTGTACTTGAAAAGTATGCTCATTGCAAGTAAATATATGTGCCGGTCTTATAATAGTTTATTTCTACCTGTGTAATTTTAGGAGCTCTTGTTTCTTATCTTTCTGAATTTGAATTTGTGTTGTTAGTTAACTTACTGGTGTCCTATTATCCATGTATAAGATGTTTAGAGGATGCTTGGATATAAAAATTTTTGGATTTGTTTGGATTTTTTTGGTTGGTTTGGTTAATTTTGAAAAAGATGGTATGGTTAGTTGTTAGTGGGTATATTAAAATAATATTTAAAATAAAATAATTAAAGTTGATTTGAGGTAAAAAGTAAGAGAGAGAAGTTGAAGTGATGGTTAGTTAAAATTATGTGAGTTGATGAATAGTGAATTAAGGTTGATGTGATGTGTATAAATGATTGGTTGATAATATTTAATTATAAAAAAATATTGATGATAATGGGGTTGAGTTAAAGTTGAGTTAAAAAAAGTAGTTGAGTTAAAAATGATTGGAATTTTTTGAGATAATTTTGTATCCAAGCATCCTCTTAGTGAATCGCTCCCCCATTTTGTTTTGGAACTGCAGTTGTTTTCTTTTCTTTTAGTTTTTTCGACTTATTAGGTTTGAATGAGGACTAATGCGCAATGTGAATTCTTGTGTTTGATGCTTACTTGAACATGTGTCTCTTCTTGGGGCATGGCTTTGTTGGAGCTGAAAATGGTAAAGTTGGTTGAGTTATCTAACAAGCACATAACTTCGTGTACCTTGTCACGGGTTCAATGATGGCTAATAATTCATAGGTGCATGAAATGTACCAATGCCTTTTGTTTTGGCCACCAGTGTCTAAACACAAAGCGCTTGTATCCAAAAATTATTGCCCATGGAAACACGTCATCATGTGCTTGTTAGGAAGCTGACACAATTTTTTCACTTTGAGCTCTAGCAAAATCGTAGTCCTTTGTTTTATGAGAATTCGGTTGTAACTGAACCGAACTGACCGAATTGGTTAAACAAAAATATGGTTTATCAATTATAAGAATAAAATATCGTACTGAAATATATTATTTGGTTCGGTTTTTAACCAAAAATTCAGCAGTCGGTTTGCTTCGACTATCGGTTAATCGTAATAAATAATTAATCTTCTCAATAAATTTTGAATTTTTAACTTAAACAAAAATTTTATTTTTTATCCGAACCAAAAAATTTTATTTTTTTAATACCTTGTTCAATCTTCTCAATAAATTCCAAAGTCTCCTTTGAGGATCTCGGACCCGAACCATGACTTGTTCTATGATGAAGTCAATCTTGAGTGCCAATTAATGTAGTCATTTTGGGGTCATTGAATATCTCAATCATTGAAGCAAAAATTAATGCTTTTATAACTTATATGTACAAATAAACAAATATGTGTGTGTGTGTGTGCGCTTGTGTGAATAAATTGGTTTTCGGTTCGGCTCGGTTAACTGATCACTACTATCCAAACCGAACCGAAAACCGTAATTTTAAGAAAATGTAAACAAAAAACCAAACTAATTCGGTTTCGGGTTGAGTCCAAACCGAATTCTCGGTTTCGGTCGGTTTGGCTCTGTTATCTGAATATTTTGTGCACATCTAGCTTATGGAAACATGTCTTCATGTGCTTGTTAAGAAGCTAATCCAATTTTTTTACTTTGAGCTCTAGCAAAATCGCAGTCCTTTGTTTTTTGGTGTTTTAGGTAAGAGAATTTGTGACAGTGGTAGAAGGAGAGGATGAGGCTGAGATTTATGGAGGCCAGGTGAAAGCTCCGAAAATTCTTGCAGACATTGTGGAGTCAATAGCAGCTGCCGTATATATCGATTGTGACTTCGATTTGAAGGCCTTCTGGATCGTTAGTCACTTGCTTTTCTTTGTCTATTTTATTGTTGTTGTACTTCTTGGATATGCTTATTTGTTGATATGTTTTTTTTATAACGATGGTGATAATAAATAGATTAAATTTAATTTGAGTAGTGATATATTTCATAAAAAAATGTTGATCCACGAAAAAAATAAAGTTTTTTAACTATATCCTAACTTTTAGTTAAATCAGAAGAAATAATTTATTGCCCATTTGTTGTGCAATATATATTGTTTGGCGGTGTTTACTTGTTCTAACTGACACGCTACAACATGTATCTTTAATCAGTTAAGCACCTGCTTAACTAGTTCAATTAACACAGTATATCATGCATCATTAATATGTTTTGCGGTGATTCTTTTCCAATTTTTATGAGATTACCCAATCAGTTCTATACAACTTGCTGTTGAATTCTCTTTTTATGTAGATATTTGGAAAACTTCAAGAGCCTCTGGTAATGCTTCATGTGCTAGAACAACAACCACAGCCTGTTACTATGTTGTTCGAGTTATGCCAAAAGGACAAAAGGCGAGTTGATATAAAGCATTGGCGAGAAGGAGAAAAAAACATAGCAGGTGTCTATGTTGATGGCACTTTTGTGGCCTCTGCTTCCTCTGACAAGAAAGAGAATTCAAAGCTACTAGCTGCTAAGGTAGCTCTTAAGGAATTGCATTATGAGGACTCGTCCATCCCTCTCGATGACGGCAATGAAATCGGAGCAAAACAAAAGCTACACGAGCTATGTGGAAAGAAGAAATGGGGTAAACCAAGTTACAAGTAAGCCTTTCTCCCTTTAATGAGATTTTCATAGTGCAATTACTTGTGTGTACATACATGTTGCATAGCACTTGTCTTATTGGTGTTTCTCTTAATCGAGTGTAGTTGGGGCATGTTAATGTTTCTGTAGTTTTTGGTTTCTTGATTTGCTTATTAGGTTCCACGACAAGAATGGATTTAGAGTACTAGGTGAAAGTGACCATTTTATTATTTGTGAAGATTAGTCCATTGCAAGTCGAAGATGTATAAAACAATACGGAAAGTCCTTTTTGCCTCTAACCAGGAAAATTCAAAAACTGCACAGTGAACAGAAGAAAAAATAAAAATCTTTCAATCTGTTTTTATTTCTTTTGCCTTTCCATTTTCTCGTAATCTATTAGATTTTGTGACAAAAGTTGGATTTTGCAGAATCCAGAGCGAGGTTGGCCGAGCTCACGCGAAGAAGTACAAATGCTCTGTTGAAGTTGAAATAGCTGAGGGTATTCTCTTTGTGGAGGGGGTTGAAAAAAAGCGTGTGAAGGAAGCCGAGAACTCTGCAGCTTACTTGATGCTTTGTGGTATGAAGGAGAACAATTACATTTGATTTTATTTGATGCTTTGTGGTTTTGAAGGAGAAGAACAATGGCATTTGACTTTTTGTCTTTCTTCTTGTAAAATTAACAATTACATTCCCAAGGTTTCATGTATAGCTATTTTTTTTTTTTATTTTTTTTTTTTTTGGCGTTGGTGTTTCTATTGGTCAGGGAAGTTGATAGGGTTCTGAGAACTGAATGCGAATCTGGTTTTTTTGTGTATAGAAGTGATTGCCTTTTTGTGGATTTGGAGAATGTGAACTCATATGTTAATGTTGCAGTTGACAGATTTTTGCTTTAATAATAAGCTGAATAATTAATTTATGACCAAAACTGTGGTTCACTGCTTGGCAAATGGAATTTAAATGAATGAACTTATGTGTTTGATTTGTTGTGTTTTTGTCAGCCTATTTGTTCTTTTTCTTTTGTTATGTGTATGCATCATGTTTAGTGGAGGTGAGATGCTTTTACATGTTTAAGTTTTAGGCACAGCATATGTAAATTCTAGATTCTATTACCTTGTTTACATTTGCAAATGGAAAAATTTGCACCTTTTCAAGCTACTAATTTCGATACGTGCCATGGTGCCCGGTGGTGTTGGTATTAAGGATAGATGCATAAACTAAAGACACATTTTGGCTTAATTACCTAAAAAGGGGTTTCGATTATCTTCCGAGATTATCATTGCCCCCTGAAATTTGTATTTTTTTCACAAATAATTACACCTCGACAATCTTAAATATGTGAAATGGGAACATATGTCAAAGGCTATTTTGAAAATCTAATGGTAACGAAATTCTTTTGTAATTGAACAAAACTCATGTTTAGTATCTGTAACTTGTAGTCAAATTTAGAAACATGCTTTATGATTTACTTGGTTGATGGCAAACTGCCAACTATTGTACTTGAATTTATCACATACGGCTAACATTACTCTTGAATGTCTGTTTTCCCAAAGGAATTCCAAATCTGAACCCCGTCATGAACAACTACTATCAGACCATGAAATACTCTGATGTCCTTCCCATGGAGGCTGAAGATGACGAGATTCAAGAAATTTCGAACATGGAGGCGTCTTTGAGTGCGGCGGAGAATATCCTCGGCTACCGATTCAAGAACAGGAAGCTTCTCGAGGATGCCTTGACTCATCCTTCATACCCCGACTCTGAATCCTACCAGCGGCTTGAGTTTGTGGGTGATGCTGCTCTTGGACTGGCAATGGCGAACTACTTTTTCCTGAAGTACCCGAATGCGGACCAAGGTAAGCTCTCGCTCGTACGTGCTGCAAATATTAGCACGGAGAGGCTCGGGCGTGTTGCTGTTAACTGCAAACTTCACAACTATGTCCGCCACAACGTTCCCAGCCTTCATGAAAAGGTTTATGGCTCTTCTCTTCTTCTTAGTTTTTTTCGCACGTGCAAATTTTGATTCAATAACTGATTACCCTATCCTTTATTGCCAACAACACATGTATGAAAATTTTCCATAAATTTTAAGTTCAAGAGTCATACTTATTTACACAATATTTCAAAGAGATTTGATTTTCATCTATGTATGAAATTAATTGTACTTGAAAGTATGCTCATTGCAATGTGATGGACTTATAGTAGTTTATTTCAATCTGTGTAATTTTAGGAGCTCTTGTTTCCTATCTTTCTGAATTTGAATTTGTGTTGTTAGTTAACTTACTAGTGTCCTATTATCCATGTATAAGATGTTTAGTGAATCGCTCCCCTATCTTGGAACTGCAATTGTTCTCTTTTATTTTAGTTGTTTTGGCTTATTAGGTTCGAATGAGGATTGATGCGCAATGTGAAATGTTTGATGCTTACTTGAACATTTGTCTCTACTTGGGGGGCATGGCGCATTGAGCTGAAAATGGTAAAGTTGGTTGAGTTATCTAACAAGCACATGACTTTGTGTACCTTGTCACGGGTTCAATGATAGCTAATAATTCATAGATGCATGAAATGTACCAATGTCTTTTGTTAAGGCCACCAGTGTCTAAACACAAAAGCGCATGCATCTAAGGGTTATTGCTTACCTTGCCCATGGAAACAATTCGTCGTGTGCTTGTTAGGAAGCTAACCTAATTTTTTCACTTTGAGCTCTAGCAAAATCGTAGTCCTTTGGTTTATGAGAATTCTGTTGAAATCGAACACCGAAGAATGGAAAATTGAACTGAAGTTTATGATTCGGTTCGATTTTTAATCGAAAATCCAGCAGTCGGCTCGCTTCGGCTATCGATTAATCGCAACAAATAATTAATCTTCTCAATAAATTCTGAATTTTTATCCGAACAAAAAATTTTATTTTTTAGCCGAACCAAAAATTTTAGGGGGTGTATTCAATTGAGATTTTTAAAATCTTTTCAAGTCATTAGAGTCCTAGTGTATTCAATTTAGATTTGTTAAGACTTTTTAAAATATTGGGGTATTCAATTGAGATTTTAAAAAGACTTACAAATTGAACTTATGTGAGACTAAGATTTGTTAAGACTTTTTAAGATTTGGTGGGATTTATAAAGAAAAAAACTTAAACGAAATCCCATTCCAGACTTAAGATTTCACAGAAATCCTCCGAAATTTGAAAATCTTAAAGTCTTAAATCTTAAAAAATCTCAAAATGTCACTTGAAATCCTAATTGAATACACCCTTTTAATTTTCTATTCTTTTGTTTAATCTTCGCAATAAATTCCAAATTCTTCTCTAAGGAAGATCTCGGACCCGAATAATGACTTGCTCTATGACAAAGCTTATCTTGAGTGGAAAATGCAGGTCATTCTAGGGGTCAATGAAACTCGAAAATCATCATCATTGAAGCAAAATTAATGCTTTTATAACTTATATGTATAAATAAACAAATATATATGTAGGTGTGGATAAATCGGTTTTCAGTTTAGTTTAACCGATCACTATTATCCAAACCGAATTGGAAACCGAAATTGTAAGAATATGTAAACTGAAACAAACGGTTTCGATTTCGGTCCAAACCGATTTTTCAGTTTCGATTTCGGTCCAAACCGATTTTTCAGTTTCGATCGAGTAGGTTAACCGCATTTTGTTCACCTAGCTCATGGAAACACGTTGTCATGTGCTTGTTAGGAAGCTAACCCAATTTTTTCACTTTGAGCTGTACCAAAATCGTAGTCCTTTGTTTTTTTGGTGTTTTAGGTAAGAGAATTTGTGATGGCTGTAGAAGGAGAGGATGAGGCTGAGATTTATGGAGGCCTGGTGAAAGCTCCGAAAATTCTTGCCGACCTTGTGGAGTCACTAGCAGCTGCTGTATATATAGACTGCGACTTCAATTTGAAAGCCATGTGGATCGTTAGTCACTTGCTGTTCTTTGACTGTTTTATTGTTGTTGTACTTCTTGAATATGCTTATTTATTGATATGATCTTTATAATGATGATGATAATAAATAGATTAAATTTAATTCAAGTAGTTACTTGATATGATCTTTATTTCATAAAATGTTAATCCACGGAAAAACTGAAGTTTCTGAAATATAACTTAACTTTTAGTTATTAAATCAGATAACTTTTATTTAAATCAGAAGAAATAATTGATGACCCATTTGTTGTGCAATATATATTTTTTTTGTGGTGCTTGTTCTAACTAACACGCTACAACATGTATCTTTAATCAGTTTCGCGGTGCTTAACTAGTTCAATTAACACAGTATATCATGCATCATTAATATGTTTTACGGTGAAACTTTTTCAATTTTTATGAGATTACCCAATCAGTTCTATACAACTCTTGTAACTTGCTGTTGAATTCTCTTTTTATGTAGATATTTGGAAAACTTCTAGAGCCTCTGGTAATGCTTGATGTGCTAGAACAACAACCACAGCCTGTTACTATGTTGTTCGAGTTATGTCAAAAGGACAAAAGACGAGTTGATATAAAGCATTGGCGAGAAGGAGAAAAAAACATAGCAGGTGTCTATGTTGATGGCGCTTTTGTGGCCTCGGCTTCTTCTGACAAGAAGGAGAATGCAAAGCTACTAGCAGCTAAGGTAGCTCTTAAAGGATTGCATTATGAGGACTCGTCTACCCCTCCCAATGACGGCAATGAATTTGGAGCAAAACAAAAGCTACACGAGCTATGTGGAAAGAAGAAATGGGGTAAACCAAGTTACAAGTAAGCCTTTTTCCCTTTAATGAGATTTTCATAGTGCGATTATTTGTGTGTATATACCTGTTGCATAGCACCTATCTAATTGGTCGTTTTTCTTAATTGAGTTTAGTTGGGGCACGTTAAAAATGTTTGTGTAGTTTTTGGTTTCTTGATTTGCTTATTAGGTTCCATGTCAAGAATGGATTTAGAGTACTAGGTAAAGGTGGACCATTTTATTATTTGTGAAGATTAGTCCATTGCAAGTCAAAGATGTATAAAAACAATACGGAAAATCCTTTTTGCCTCTAACCAGGAAAATTCGAAAAACTGCGTAGTGAACAGAAAAAAAAAATAAATCTTTCAATCTGTTTTTTTTATTTCTTTTGCCTTTCCATTTTTTGGAAATCTATTAGATTTTGTGACAAAAGTTGGATTTTGCAGAATCCAGAGCGAGGTTGGCCGAGCTCATGAGAAGATGTATAAATGCTCTGTTGAAGTTGAAATAGCTGAAGGTATTCTCTTTGTGGAGGGGGTTGAAAAAAAACGTGTGAAGGAAGCGGAGAACTCTGCAGCTTATTTGATGCTTTGTGGTATGAAGGAGAACAATTACATTTGATTTTATTTGATGCTTTGTGGTTTTGAAGGAGAAGAACAATTACATTTGATTTTTTGTCTTTCTTCTTGTAAAATTAACGTAGCTGAGGGTGTAGCGTTCTAGTGAAAAGGACCTTATGTTGCATTATCTAACCCTTGCGAATAGATTACTGTTAATAAATGTGTGTAAGATGAGAATTGAAGTGATGGAAATGAATGTAACATCAGCAAAATGTGGCCGATGGTCGAAAATGGAACAGTTCAATGGAAAATTTGCTACATTGATATCCATATTCTTGCAGTATTTGTCTGCAAAATTTTCCGGTTTATCTTAGAAAGTCGAAGAATCCCCAATCCATAAGTTTGCTTTAGAAGTTCATAAGATGTTGAATAAGTGCCCCCAAGAGGACCAATACCATCTGAAATTAACAAATAGGAAATGTGATTACAGCAGTTCTTAAAAGAACTCATGATTTATCCATTGTCTAGCTAATAACCTTCACAGAGTCTCCCTTTCCCAAATTCATCCATCAGACATAAAGACTGAAAACCGGCATGTCTGAAGAAGGGTAAATGAATAGATCAATATATATACACATAATATATGGACTATCATCAATGCTAATACATTCATAGGATGGTATTGAGACTGTCCAAACATACAACAGAGGCAAAAGTTTTTGCACAAACACAACTGTTGATAAAAGTCCAGTGCAAAATGCGAATATATGCTATTTACATCATTACCGACACATAATTGATATTGTAAACGCCTTCTTGAAAGGGATGATCAGAAGAGGAGATTTAGTAAGTAAAATGATGGAACCTATCATTCAAACCCACGGTGGCTGAATCAGCAGCTGGTACGAAACTTCCAATGTGGGAGAGGAAAACAATCAAGGCAGCCTGAAACGGGAATCAATTTTAAGCAAATAAGTAAAGGAATCACGATAACGAATGATTTTCAGACATCTAAAATATATACACTAGTATGACAAAACAAACATTACTGTTCTTGATTTTCCAGCCCCGCTGTGCATCACAAAACTCACTAATACACGTCTTCAACCAGCTAACGATTCACCTAAGACTGAAACTGAGTGAATCTATTCCTTGGGATATAATAACTGTTTTTATGTGTATAAGGCAAACAAAACTTGGAAGTCAACAATCCAGCAAGAGAAATATCAGATATACACGTCTTCATTTTATGTTTTTATGTTTATAGTTGTTTTGACGATCGATTAGTGCTAATGACAGAAAGCTGGTAAAGCAAACTTTAAGGGAAAAATATTTGAAGGATTTCCATTCAACATACCCAAAATTTTGTGATATATATCTCCCAGAAGGTTATCCAGCTCCCGTGTCTTTTCACTGCGATAGAAAAATTTCTCGGAGTCTTTATCTTCATCAGCAAACTATTAATTTCAGCAAAGATAAGCTTATCAAATCAGAGTGTAATCCCTATTGCATTGATGATAAAACTGCACGACGTATAAGTTATGACTTACAGCAAATTCGAAGTCCTGAAGTTTCTCTAGAATGTTATCGTCAAGTTTTTCTTCGAAAATGCACACTAAGTAGCCTGCACCACAAATAAAGACTAACTTTTGTTTGACAGATCTATGAGCATAGAGAAATAGAGCTCAGACATCTCCTACAAAAAAAAAATATAAAATTATCAGACTTCTAAACCCTCTTAAAGACAGGATTGTAGACTTCCACAACCAGAATAAAATATAAGTCACAAGTTAGCCCAAACGAACCTATCTGATGTATATAAACAATGCCAGGGATGGATTTCTCCCGAGACACATGCGGTAGCCGCGCAAGTTCAAGGGATGACACCTGTAAGAGAAGGTAGGTAATATGGTCATATCATGCTGATGTTCGTATTTCCACTCCAACGCAACGGAAAAATCATAGCACCTCTTCCAGAAACTCGGGTAATTCTTCGTATATTTGCCTCAGCTCGTCCAACTGCATGGAATAAATTAACAACAACGACAGGCAATGGAGTAACACATGAAGTCGTAGAATGTATTATAACTCGAAATATGTCTCACCTCCCCCACAAAAGCCATCTTTCACTATTGTCTCGTAACCCTTATCTTTACTTCGGTTTACATCTATAACGCCATTGATCTATTCAATAATGTCTAAGACAACACAAAATAACAAATAAAATGTTAAAACGTACGGATATGGCTTGTCCAAGCCCGACAACAATAACACTAATAGTTTAAGATACAAGTGATATTATCTCGTAACTTTCACACGGAGAAGACCTGCTTGGCACTGATCCGGGGAGCAGGTTTGGACATTCTAGTCGTCACACCTGAGCAAGACAACCTCAAATTGCAGTCAAGCTGTCCTTTATAGCCTCAAACAATGAGGCGGAATACGAATCCTTGGGTAAAAACTAAATGGGCATTTTGTCATAATATACACTTGTGAGTTGTCACACATCGTCTATACTGGGAAAATAGGCCTAACATATAAGCCTAGTGAGCTACTCCTCCTACCACCAATTGGTTTTGGGATGGTATCAGAGCTGGTTCACCCAACCCAGTTGGGCTTGGGACTTCGTGGGACCGGCAATGACGTACTCGTCACCCAACCCAGTTAGGCTTGGACTTCCAAAGGACTCACAAGTGAGGGGATGTCAGAATATACACTTGTGTGTTGTCCGACATCGTCTATACTGGGAAAATAGGCCTAACTTATAAGCCTAGTGGACTACTCCTACTACTAATTGGTTTTGGGATAGAACCTCACTCGGGCTTCGGCTTCCTTGATTTGGTGCGCTTTGTCCGTGGGACCGCACCGTCAATGAAACTAACTATGCAGTAAATAATAACTAAATAAGCATTTGTAAAAACTAAATGCACATTCATTCAGTTATTCACATTGCAAGAATTAGGCAAAAAATTAAGTTCGAGAATTATCACGCAGAGAATGATGATAGAATCGAACAGATAAACTGACATGGAGATATGGTGCAATTTTCAAAAAAATTGAAATAACAAGTGAGCCTCCGCGTGCAAGTTTAAGGTTTAACTATAAATCATGTTCGTTAGATTAAAACATTAATCAATAGGTGAGATTGAGTCTCATGTACTTATTTTAAATATGTACTCATTGGGAACCAATCCATAAGCGGTTAAGATTATAGTCTCAGTGTAATTAAGTAATTATTAATTGTTTCTAATTGGAATGTAATATTTTCAGCATTGTCAAGGTTTTAACAAAATTCAATTTAGTAAAAAAGATATAATTATTGTGTCATCAAAGAATATATTTATAATGTAACATATAGTTAAACGATCATTTTGAAGTAGATATTCTCTTAAAAAAATGTTTTAAAAATGGTACTTATTTTTTAATTGAAGTAATTAATAATGCATTTATTATAAATATTTTAATTTAAATAAAAAATATCTCTTATATATATTTTTCTAATAGTTTCTGTATAAATCACGATGTTGTATTAGTTCCAAAATAAACAAGCGTTTACAAACAATACAAGATAACCTTAATTAAGGGAGATGCTACGGTCCCGTTGCGGAAACACTCCGTCGGAATTTGTAAACGTTAGATCAACTATTCCTGACGGTTATATGATGATCTAATGATTACAAATTTTGACGAAATGATCTCGTAACGGGACCGTAGCATTTCCCCTGAATTAATACTAATTGTTTTTCAAAGTAAAAAATTAAATAAGAGAAAAGTACGCTTCATACGATTCTATAACATTAATATTACACTTTTAACAGTTAGAATAAAACTTTTAGCAAATACACCAAATCTATTAACTTTATTTGCTACCATACGAGGATTATAGTTGATATAAATATATTATCGGTAATTAATACGAATTTAATGGGATCAATTCCTTAACTTAATGAGATTTATTCTCTCTCCCTCTCTCTCCCTCTTCGTCTTCGTATTCTATATTTCTACACATAATTTTTTCTCTTCCCCTACAATTGTATTTTTTCTCTTCTTTTTTTTCGATCTATCGATTTCTGAAGTCGGGTCGAGGTTTTTCTGATCGAGTTTTAAAATCGGGTCGTCAAGGCCAGATTCACCATCATCCGACACAATAGTCAAGGTATTATGACATGGGACTTTCAGCATTTCACACTTCTTGGTTGTGACATATGTTATGTGAACACTCTAATTTTTTGATGATTTTTTTTGTTTTACCAAGGTCACTGACTCTTTAATATTTGATTTGGTATTGGAATTTTATTTTTCTGGAATTTATCCGTTCTATAAGGTTACAACACAAGAATTATAATTAAAGCAAATTTTGAAAAGAAATGGTTTATGTTTGTTTTCTTTTTGTCACTAATGTCACTCAGCACAATAATTATAATGAATTTGACTATACTCAGTACATGACATGATCGCCACGAGATTGGTGTTTTGTATCTGTTGATGATGGCACCACGAAGAAGAGGTGGATATAGTTCGGGTCCACAACCAAATACCGTGCACAAGCTGAACGTCGTCAAAGCGGGCGGGTCTGCTTCATTTATGGTAGTATATGTTGCGTGTATAGGCTGTATATTTTCACGACAGTATATGTTTCGTGAATAGGTAGGAAGTATATGAGTAGTATGTTGCGTTTATAGGTAGTATATGTTCACGACAGTATATGTTGCGTGAATAGGTAGGCAGTATATGGATAGTATATGTTGCGTGTATAGGTAGTATATGTCCACGACAGTATATGTTGTGTGAATAGACATGCAATCTATGTTGTGTATATAGGCAGAATATATAGTTTATCGTATGTATTTCTTTTAATGTTTTTTTATTTTATTTTATTTTTTGCAATAAGTAACTTGTTACAATTTGTGTGTAAACTATATATACTTGTATGATTTTTTTCATTGACTTGTTGTGTATATGTACGGTTTGTTTTTTAGTAAAATTGTTTACAAAGTATAAAAGTAATATAAACAATACGCAAACCCAACATATACTACAAAATGTTCAAAAACTTATTTAAAACAAGAATAATCTGAATTGTTTTTGTTGTGTATATGTATCGTTGTATATATAGTACATTCATCATATAATGAATGAAAATCATCATAGACGACTCCATCCACAAACATATAAAAATAAAAAACCATATACCTTCAATATACCCAAAAAAAAAAAAAGAAAAAAGAAAAGACATAAGCAGTGAAAAATTGCTTTCAATTGGTGATAAACCACAAATTAGACTCGTTCGCCTATTCTTCAACACTAAAGGGAAGATGGAGTGTCGAAAGTTATATATATGCTTTTAAGTACGTGTCTCATATTTTTGTTTATTCAAATTCACATCAATTTATTTTTTTAAAGACGCTTATTTATTTATTTTTTACTCTAACCGTTATCTTTCAAAAAAAATTTATTTACTCGTTACCATGTTTAGAAATATTGTTTTGTTGGAAATCTCGTAACCGTCGGAATTAAAGGTGGGTGCATTTTTTTTGGTGAGGCATTTGAGATTGGGTATGATACTAATTAAAATACTAAAAATTTGTATATATCTATTAGAAAAAATGGATTTACCACTATTAAAAGATTATCTTTTCATTTATTATATTAAATGTATTGATAAGTGTGCCAATCTTGCCTATAAAAGGCAAACAATGTACAACACTTGAGTTATGAAAAACGAAAGTGAATGAAGTGAAAGAAAGAAAGCTTGTTGTAATTTGTTCCAGTTTTTATACATTGTGTTCTTTATTTTCATCGTATTTCAT
>CACSLK010026072.1:7628854-7638885 GCA_902706635.1 Striga hermonthica
TCGCGCATCCTGCCACAGAGCCGAGCCGGTCCGAGCTATTTCAGTCCCAGTCCAAGCTCGGTCAGCTCACCTCCGAACCGAGACCCTCACCTCAGGACAGTGACCCATCAGCCTCGGTTCGCCATGCACTGCCTCTGTCCATGCGAGTTCTGTCCGTTCAACCCAAGTCCAGCGACGAGCTCACCTCCCAACTATGCCACGCTCGCGATCCGAGCCCCCAGTTGCATCCAACTCGCGGATCTGCGACTTAGTGAATCAACTCGCCCAACTCGCTCCCAATCAACTCGAACTGAGTTGACCCGCTCAGAATCCGACCCAGCTGACCCGGTCAGACTCGAACAGCTCCAAATCCGACCCAGTTGCTCCAAACTCGGCCCGGTTCAAGCCCTAGTCCATTTCCTTAGCATTTTTTGACTTTTCGATCTTCGATTCGAGCCCTATTTTAGGTAAAATGGCTTGAACCCATCTCCAATTTCTTAGTTGTGATTAATGAATAATTATAAAATCGAGGATTTGATGTTTTGAGTGATTTTAGAATTATTGGGATTGTTTCGAGTTTGAAGCGGATATTTTCGATTGATAAAATGACAAATTAAATTTTATAAAACTAGTTGCATTGTCTTGAGGCTTAGGATACGAGTCGAGAAATATTTGAAGTTTGTATGATAGACGAACGAGATTTTCGAAATAATTGACCAGTTGATGCGATTATTAGTTGAATGGGTTAGGAGTTGACTTTGGTTGCTAATCGAGGATGTTATGTTCCGAATTTCGTGGATTTTGGATGTCGTTTGATATAGTTTAAAAATTGGGACTTTAGTAAAATGCGATAATTATAGAAATTAGCCGATTGTGATTTTAGTTGCAGTTGTTGGATGTAAAATCCATATAAATCACATAAGAGTAATGATTTAAGTATCGACTTTAAATGAGTTAGAACTTTCGAATATTGGGAACCCTAGTTTTATCCGGTTTTGATAACCGGGTAAAGATTCGATCTAAGTTTAATCGTCCAAACCTTAGTATCCTTTTAAATAATT
This sequence comes from Striga hermonthica, assembly GCA_902706635.1. Classification (NCBI taxonomy): domain Eukaryota; kingdom Viridiplantae; phylum Streptophyta; class Magnoliopsida; order Lamiales; family Orobanchaceae; genus Striga; species Striga hermonthica. Next base: position 7,629,895 of record CACSLK010026072.1, read on the forward strand.
TTTAGACGTCGTAAAATTAATTCGTAACGCGTATCGTCGTCCCGCACACGTGTTCGACTCTCGTCCGACCGTTGGAACCGAACATCGAGTGCGTGCCCGTGCACCGAGCCCGAGTCAAACCACCGAGTGCGTGCCCATACACCGTGTCTATCTGATCTACCCTCTACGCATCGTTCTGTTAGCCGTGGTCCAAGCACGCCCCTGCGTCAGTGACCGTGGCACTGTTAACCCGTGCATCGGCTAAGCCGTGTCAGCCGAGTTGTGTCGACCCTAATTTGCCATGTCGAACTCGAACCACGGTCAACCGAGCTGCACGTAGTCAAGCAAATGATCGACCGACTTTGAGTGAGCCGTCGGTCCAGTTCAGTCGAACCGGACCGACCAGTCTGGACGGTTCGAAGAGAATTTCAGTTCAACCGAATCAGTCCGGATTTTATGTTTTTATCGAATTTTATACATCCTAGGCTTCATTGATTGTTCGTGAGTATTTTATGTTTTTCTTTTTTTTTTTTTTTTTTTTTTTTTTTTTATTCTGTTGTTCAGTGTTCTTACACACGAACTAAGTTTGTTTTCTCTTTTACAAACACTTATTGTGCTTTGGAATTAAGTACTTGTATAGTCGGGAGGGATCCATAGGTATTGTGAAGTCCACGTTGTTGAGATCTATGAGGATCTCGTTATGCACAAATCACGAATTCAATAGCAAAACGTAAACCTATGCGCAGCGGATCTAAAGGTTTGCGTAGAGAACTTACCGTTTAAAATTTATGGCGATCTGGTTGATTTTCTAGATGGCCGTACACAGCACACCAATGAAAAGTAGACTGCAAATCACGTCATAGGATTGCACGAACAAGATCGGATCGAAAACCGGATAAAACAGGTGCAAAAATGAAAGAAGACAAGTTGTAGTCCTGGGAGCTTCCGACGGCGCGTGAGGGCGCGTCCGGCGTCGGATGGAGGCGATCTCAGCGGCGTTGGAAAGCTCTCGTCGAGACGGTCGTCTGGGTATGCTGCACGTCTTGATCGGACCTCCGGTTAGTTCTGTGCGACAAAATATATTTCGTCTCGATTTACCCAAAGATCTTCTACTGTATATCTCAAACACCTCTTAATCTTGTACCGGTGGAACAACAAGAAGAAGATAAAGCTCGAATAAAAACTGAGAGAGAATATGGCGCGACGTGAATTACGATGTAATTGTGATTTATGTTTTCTCTTCACATGAGCTTAATGATGTATATATAGAGAGCTACAGTAGGGACTCTTAGGAGATTAAGAGAAGGACTCCTTAATTAATTAAAATACTTGAGGACCAAACCACTTATTTTAATTAATTAAATAATATTAAATGGGCCACCAATATAATATTATTGCACTCAATTTTCCTAGCCCCCAATTTACAATTGAGACTCCAATAATAATTACTCGATTTATCTCCCATGTTTAAGATATAATGTCTACTAATTAATTTGATCACTGACAATCAAGAATTAATTAATTAATTAATTATTATTTCACTGAAGCTAGCGCTCGTTCATCACATTCATATTATGCCAGAATTTAATCTACCTGCAAGGTTTACCATAACATTCCTTCATGAACTCACTCCGAGGACATCATCAAACTAACGCACATGGTGACCGTAAATATCCTAACAGCACATCCTACATGCAGCAATATTACCAAATACAGCGGGTCTATTGACCCAGTTCACTAAGCCTCACACACGTGAATCAAAGTAATAAGTACTACACATATATTCCTGTTTAATATCTTACGGGTTAAGAGTACGCAATAATTAACCGAGGTCTAGTTCGTTTACGACGATCAGTATAAAACGAACTGCTCCTCTCTGGGATCCTGTTCAATATATAAATGTATTAGTGTAACTAATCAGTCAAGACAAACTGTACGTTTGTTCATGTCCATCTGGGTTGTGAACCACTTAATCTCGTTTCACGAGTAACTGATAGCATGATCTTCGGTTCGCCCGATGATGACCCACACTATTTAATGCAAAACAACAGAACGTAGAACTAGTTCAGTCTATAATTATCTCCAATATTTGGGAAGATTTAAATATACAAATACCTACATGATGCTTCTAAAAATGTTATGAAAATGGATAATACATTTGTTGTTCTAATCAATGCTCTTATGATATATTTCAAACAACAAGTAGAAGCAAAGTAAATTCTACATCACATCTATACTGAGTTCGAAAAAAAAAAAATCTGATTCGCACAGCTAATTGAATACACAACCATAACCTAGCATCCAAAAGGTAAAGGAAAGATCAAAATTCCACTAATTCCAATCACAGGTCTACAAACATTTATAAAACGCAAAATCCAACAAACAAAAACACTATATGGAAAGCAAATAAAAGCAATGAATCAGGTCGTCATCTTTGTAAGAGCCGAGCCCAACAGTTATCTCTAAGGTTGGTTGCCTAGACAGTTAAAGAAATGGATCAGAAAAGCTCAAGAAACAAATATCAGACTCAAAGTACCAAACTCGAAAGCCGTAAAATACAACATCACATCCAAGCAAGCACGTTTCTCTACATATAAACAAAGATGAGCACTTAAATGACCCCAAGGAACGCCACAAAACAAGACAAGCAAAGCATTCTTCTTAATGAAATTCAAAAGGACAATTGTATGAAATAGTGATTGGCATTTGCTCGCATCATAAAACTACAAATACTTCATTTGGTAGCATTTTTGAATGTAGGTTGGAGTTACTTACCCTTCAACAATGTTGTATTTATTTAGATACCAACATGGTCCAGGGATTGGGCTTCAGCTTTATTTAGTGTCACTTCAAAACAAAGACAAAGCAGAAATTATGTCTTCTTCGACAGGCGGTTCGAAGTATGAAGACATTCTTGCAAAAAAGATCCACCACTGCTATTTGTGCATAAATCACATTTTTTATGAAGTAAAATTGCTGAAGCCTATGTTCCGACATACCTCTTGGTATTCGAGAATTTATTAGGTTACCGTACTCGGCAGCATGTGCCGGATTGAAGACCTTATCAAAACTCAGGTATTCCACCAACTCACCTAGAAAAGTGGCAATAAGTTTGCTATTAACATCATCGAAAAATATATATTGGGTAGTTAGAATTGCTCAATCGACAAACAAATTAGAATTAGCCAAAAAAAAGACTTATCAGGATATATAGACTCAATGAGTTCATGATCTTGAGTTACATGTAAAGACAGTAGTGTTATTGATATCACACAAAAAGATGTCTAGTAAGAGTGTAGGGCCCGAATATCAACTTTTAACAAAATAAGAATTACAAACAATTAACAGAAGTCCCACAAAAAGAATGTTGTCCAGTGAAATAAACCAAACTTTACATTATCATTTCATTAAATTAATTTTCTATCATGTAATGGTTTTATTTGACTACATGGAAGAAGGTAATATTTTTATAATGGTATACCGATGTCCAGTTGACATTTTCAACTGCTTAACAAATATACGCAAACATATAACTTATAAAATCAAAATAAGCGTAACTTATTTTTCCTTTTCCGATAGTTATGAATGACATCATAGGCATTTTCTTAAGGGGTTCAAATCTTTTTCTCAGGTATCACCTTTGTATGTTTGGCAAAATGATGTGTTGCTTGCAGTCATGTAGTTATAACAGGTTTTAACTTTTCATATCCCCAAGACCCAAGATAAAGCCTAAATAGGATCATAAGCAAACATCAGTTTTGGAGATATTTGCTTGAAACAACCCAAATATCGGATCAAGAAAACAAATACTCTTCTCTTTCACGACAACAAAAATTTCTTTATACATGATCAGCATAGTAGCAAAATAACCCATTTTTTTTTTCAGTGAACGCAGTCAGTTGACCTCATTTTCGTCGTCGCGTGAAAAATGTACAAAGCCAACACAACCTCACAGTTATACATACCAATATACCATTAATCTGATGAATCTCATTCAAGAACAATATACATTTAGCAGCAACCAAAGATGAAAATTACCAGAATAGGCTTCTGTTGTGGCAGGAGATGGTGGTACTGTGCAATTTCCTACCTCGAAAATGCATTTCTTTCACCTTCATCCCATCCACCTCCATACCTACACACCAAATTTTCTACTAACCGAAAACCTGAAAGTTATACAACCAAAACCAAGTACAGGCACCCAATGCACAAGAAATCAACTATTGTACTTTGTGCTTTCACACGTTGTGCGTAGTGCATAAACGTGTAGTACGTTAAGGTACTCTACCTGTGTTTGGGCTTGAAGTAGCAAGAAACAGATCATCGGCATGAAAATATCTGCATCCTGTCTCGACTCACATCGACGGTGGTCTGCGCGGCTGAGCCTAAGAGCATGAAAATATATGCGACCCTTTAGACATGCAGATAATCGGCATCAGCCGCCGGTCGGCAGCCTCCTTGAAAGATGCAGGCAGGCCGGTATCCCGATTAATGTCAAGCACCAGCTGGCAGACATGTTGGGCCTCATCGAGTTGCATGGCCTGGATGTGGGCCTCAGCCAGGTACAGGCACGTTTCCCCCACCCGAGGATCGCTGTCCCCCAAGGGCCCATCTCTGGATCTCGAGACCAGATGCATAGGATGACATCGAGAGCCCGAGCTAGCCCAACATGGAGTAGACGTGGTGTCTACCAGCTGCATGTGGCCCGCGAACTTGGCCATTGCGTGGTCTGGGCCACCCTCGATACTGGGTATCTCGATCGAGCACTGGAGGATGGGAATAGCCTCCGCTTACTCGCAAAAGACACGTGCAAATGAAGCACCAGACTTTTGAAAACATATATCAATCATAAGCAAGTACGAAGATGTAATTAGTAAACCATGGATCCCTACCCAAGCACACAAAGATTTTCCAAAACATAAATCATAAGCAAGCATGAAGATGTAATTAGTAAACCATGGATGCCTATCCAAGCACACAACCAATAGAGTTTTCCTTTTCTTTCACAAAACTCAAAATTTGCCAGTATCAGCATATTCATTATGGAAATGGTGTGCTTATCGAAATGGTGTGCTCAATGGGCTAAAAAGAGAAATGAAACCACACATAACTAAATAGATACTTTTAGTCTCAAGGTATGACATTTCAACAACACAGCTAAGAGCTTCAGCAAAACTTCGCATTTAAAATAAAAATGGAGCTTCTATTCACATACCCATGGCACAAACACAACAGAACTAATAAAAAAGTTAAACGAAAAACAAACTCTTCATACAAATCCTAATTATGAAACTCATCATAGGATATGAATAATAGGTTTTACCTTGGTTCTAACAGCTCCACCCTTGGCTCTAACTTGCCAAAACCTTAGCGCATTGAAATCTTCAAAGAGCTTCCAATCACCTTGATGGGAGCGAGCCCTTGATTGAAGCTGAAGTCGACCGAGTTCCACAGTTCCAAGAGCCGGGGGCTTGGGATTAGACGGTTGTGGATGGGCAGCTCTAAGACGATGAGCGGCGAGGAGGAAGAGAAAGAACAACGGCTTGTGAATTGTGAACTACCGTCTGTGAGGCGGCGGCGGCCCTGGCCGGTAGAGTGGAGACAGATACGTGGCGAGAGGATGCAACTGTGGAGAGAGAGAGAGAGAGAGAGAGAGAGAGAGAATTCGTGGATCTTAATAAATATATATATATATATATTGGTCAAACCATGAACTAAAACTAATCATGTTTTAAGGTTTCAGAAATTGACCTAAAAATCCCGTCCAGCCTCTCTGTCACCATCTTTCTTCTCGGGCCAATAGCGTATTCTCGGTTTGGATCTACACATTTCCATTAGTCATTTTCTGAGCATAAAATTCGTACTACCCAAACATAGAGTGCAAATTCTCAACATGAAATTAAAAATAGAATATAGTAGGTATTAAAATTATTTAAATAAAAAGTTAATCACATAAATAAGTAAAAAAACATAAGAGTTCAGACTGAGTGGTTTTGCATAAGACAATCTGAGCAGGGGCCCGAATGACCTCAAACCCATGTCACAAATTATAATTCATTCCATTGTACTTTCTGGCCGAGTCAAAGAGTTCATGGAAAACTCACTAAAGCCAGGCGGACAGCACTCCTCATGTTTGTCGTGATCTTCTAGCAACCGATCGTCACCTATACCAATGGAAACGACTTGTTAATATAATTTTTATCAAGTCATCTCCTACAAAACTATCAATAGCATAGTTGCCAAAAGAATAAAAATAATAAAGGCATTACCAATTAAGCGCAAATATTTGACTTCAAAACAAAAATAAATCGAGAATTCGAATAGTTCAAACTCGAACAATGGTTATTGGCTCGGACAACCAACACGGTGTTCTGCACCTCCGGAATTCACAAACTTGCACATCCTCATGATCCAAATTGCCATCTAATAATATTTTGTCCACATCGGCGGTTTAGACAACGGCTAGACCTGCAATGGCTCGAACAATGGCCCGCAGGTCCAAAATCAAAGGCTAAATGCAATATGAACTAATATTTAGGAGGAGGGCCTCACGTAAGCAGTAATCGTTGATCGTTGGACAAATACCAACGGAGCAAGAAAACGTTCAAGAAGGACCAATACAGTTGAAGAACACTGGATTGGATGTCATCTTTATCCCACATCGCAAAGTTTTCAATACTGCATCTGAAATTGAAAGGAAAAAATTAAAAAGAAAAAGAAAATTTCAAGTAGGTGGGGAAATATCTAAGAGCTGGAGAGAAGAAAAACCTCAAACCGTTTGATTTTCCCGAAATGCAATTTTTTTCGTTAATTCAACGAAAGAAACTGGACAACGGGAAAAAGGAGGTCATTGGCCTCGTAGTTAAGAAAAAATGGGAACATTGTGTAAGGTTTCACAAAGAAAATGGAAAACTCGAAATAAAAATACGTTGGCGTTACGTTTCCGAGCGGTGAGGACATTTTAGGTTTAACAAATCAAACCCCTTAAACCATATTTTTCGTTCATGAAGTGCCTTGTTCCTTATCTAAGATTCCACAAATGCCAAAAGAAAATTAAACAAAAATATGAGAACAGGGCAATAGGAAGTGAACTTTCTGAAATAAGCATAACTGTGTGAGTTAATTACCTCCACAGTAGCAAGCACTACTCGGACAAAGCCTGTCCCTGTTAACATTTTTCCATGTCTTGAATCTTCAATTTTGAATGAAATCAACTGAGCTTCAGGGCAACTTGGTGTGAAAATGCAAATACATATTGATCTTAACTTTATTTGTTAGTGATTATTCTAGATAACCTATGGATGGTATGCAGATGTGATACCGGCAACGTGAGTACCATGGGGAGAACACTATGTAACAATACTCGAAACATTACCTTCATTGTACACATTAAGAACACATGTACATGCATATAATTTACTGAAGCTTCCATACATCCGTTCAATCCTACAACGACAGTTGCAAGATGATTATATTTTAAAGATATAAATTGGCAAATTGCTATTTAATGGGTTGTCAGCTTGATAAGCATTTAAGTTGATGAGAAATGTTGGAAATGAACAGAAGAGTGGCAATAAGCAATAAGCAAGCATAGTTACAAAAAAATTCAATTTAAGATCCTACGATACCTGTAATTAGTCAGAGGAACAAATTCAGCAAGTTTCCCACATCCTGAATCATCCTCGAGACTCATAGTGTCAAGGGCAGCCCTCCAAACTTCACCATCATGCCACACAACAGCTTCGATAACAGGTCCTTTGACATAATAGGTCTAAAAGATATAAGCATGGTAATTTTACACAGGTCATGCAGAATTGATTACAGGAATGAGGTTGGATTTGACGAAGAAGGCAATTTACATCAGCCTGCCTGCGTAGAAGATCAACTCTACTCTGGAGATCTACTCGTTTCTTTTTCAAATCTACATCATCAACCTTTGTGTGTGTCTACAATTTGAAAGGTACATATTGGACAGGAAAAAAATAAATATTTCATAAAGGTCATTTGGATGGATGAAAATGAAATCATGGTGCATATGCAATGAGGATATCATTTACCAGCTAATAAATCCTTGTGCCCTCTCAAATCATGCATTGGGTTTTAAACGTTAACTACTTTAACATAAAAAAGACATTCAGTGAAATATCTTCATTGAGCATGTCAGTTTCCAGCACAGCGTCGAAAATCATAATCCTAAACCGATGACTATTGCATGGAGCAACTAAGATTGCTACTAAACAAAATACAACCTCTTTAGCCATCAAGGAACAAATAAGACAAAACTCTGAATGATTATCAATCAAGAACACAAAAGAATAAGATTTTTTGTACCATGCACCACCATTATCATGGCAATAAAATTACCTGAGACAAAACTCATTATTCAGACACTGCCATTTTTACCTGAGACAAAACTCATTAAAAGTTCAATCTCACGAAGAACAGAACAAACAATGAGTCAAATCCAGTATCCAGAAAAATTAAACAAAAAATGAGAACTGAAACATTAAATATTCCATACTTTGTCGGGTCTCCCTCTCTCTACCTATATCCGACTCGCCTCAGAGATCTCGCCGCCTTTTCACCGTGGCAGCTGCTCCTTGCACTGTTGTCGGTCGACTGTCGTCCGTAACCTTGTCGCCGCTGTGTTCTTTCGGCCTTCGAAAATTTGGTTTTTTTTTTTTTTGAAGATCTGTAGAAGAGAATTACTGGAGAGGAGAGAATTTTTGGAGAGGATTTCATAGGGAGGATTTGTTGCGAGGATTGCGCACAGTGGAAAATGAGGGAGTCGGTGGCAGTAGGTGGAGACTTAATCCAGAAGAAAAAAAAAAGGAAGCAATTGAGGGGCAACACTCAGTAAAAATAAGTGAAATTGGAGGCCATTCATGCTTGAACAAAAATGCCACGTATCAGGCATACATCCCCTTATACTTTTTCTTATATATATGAGGGAGATATATAACAGCATCCTTACTCCTTTCTGTTTCGCAAAAACAGAAATCAGGTAAACCT
>CACSLK010026072.1:7673042-7684720 GCA_902706635.1 Striga hermonthica
CGGACACCGCCGGTGCCGTGCGAAAATTGTGGCCGGACAATTTTTTTTTTACCTCTGAACTGCTGGACATCTTGCGAAAGTGAGAAATGAAAAGGGCAAAATCGTCCAAGGAGAACGGTGACTAGTAATAAGGGGGGCGGTAAATAGTAACGCCCAATAGTGGCCGAATTAAAATGTTTATATTTTTTTTTTTTTAATTTCTTGTATGCACCGGATTAGAGAGATAGAGAGTGAGAAAGGCAACCGAGAGAAGAAGAGAAAACACGAACCCGATTTGACCCGACCCGAACCCATCGCCTAAGTCTAATGTGATAGGCGAGTTTTTGCAGTTTTCACTCCATTATTATCCAGACCCAAAGGGGCAAACACAGTGACCAAACACGGAGAAGTGAAAGAAACAAAGAAAAAAAACTCCAAACTTGAAAACAATGGCTCACTGTTTGCGGATGGCAACGGTGCCATCTGTTTCCTGCTTCTCCTCATCCTCTTTATCGTCCCCAAAACGGCGTAGTTTCCGCGTAATCAACTGCTCGAAGTTGCCTCATGTAAACCCTAGCGACCTTTCTCCATCTATGCTCGATTCTGGTGATATGCCCCTCAACCGGCATAAAAACTCCGATTATCGTACATTTTCCGACGAGTTCTGTCGCCCCCGGGCCATGACTGCTTATTACGATTACGAGGTACTCGTCTCTCTCTCTCTCTCTCTCTGTGTGTGTAAAATTTCGACCCAAAGTGATGTTTGATGAGCTTATGCGGCCTCCCGTGTGTGGTTGTATTTCGATTCCAACAGTTTCTACATGAAATTGATTCCTAGTTTCCCTGCTTAGTTGGTTGGTATCTGACATTTTGAATTTAGTTGTTGTCTTTTGGATAGAGCGAGGGTTGAAAGTATATGATAATTTACTATTCGGATTTAGTTTAAGGAAATTGGCTTCTGCTTGGGAGTTGTTGTTTCATATATTTATTTCAATTTACGGACATCCAAGGGTTAAATGATTTGAAAACACACCATCTTGATCCTTGTTATTGTTAATCGTGTAAAACATGTCTTTATTTTATTTTATTTTATTGATTTTTTTTGTTTCGACGTGTACTTTCACTGGGCACAATGAGTTTACTATCAAGAGTTCTAATTAGAAATTTTGGTTTTTTTTATGTGAATTCTTATCTAGAAATTTAGAAGCTGAAGAACTTGTGAATTCTTTTGTACCAGCATTTTTATGCAAAGAACTTGTGAATTTGATGGTAGTATTGTTTTAAGCAACAGCTGAATAATTGAATCAACTTGGTTACGTCCTAAAAGATCAAATAAAAAATGTAATTTTTGTGTTAATAATAATTGACTAATATGATCCTGCACTTAATAGGACAGTTTTGTTACTTGAGACAGGAGGAAACATCATATTCAGATTCATACAGCGAGCAGGACTCAGAACAAGATAATCCTCCACCAGACCTGGAATCAATTATATTGGCCGATAGAGTGATTTTCCTTGGCATGCCGGTACGTGGTTTGACTTTCCTTATTGTTATGGGGTATACTCTAGTTGTGTGTTTTATCATGAGAATAAAATTAAAAACAAGCTATAATATCAAATTTGAAAAGTCCTAACTCTTAAATTATTATGTGCAAAGTATATAGCATATTGAATTAGCTTTTTGTGTCCTATTTTTTTCATCTAGTTGCCTTGCATGAGGAGTCATGATCACTCGGGGATATCCAATTTTCAATTTCATTCATGAGAAAAAATTTCTTTCCCCAAAGTTGTGATTGGACACAAAAAAATTTCCAAAAAAACAACACTTAGGTCAGTCTCATTTTTTCTCTCCGTGATTTCGGCTACACAATTTTTTATATGAAAATCGATCATTTCTACATACTGTTTAATAAAAAACCAATCGTCACTACAGAATAGTTTGTGCAATAACCAATCATTACTATACAATATCTTAAGTAACTTAGCAACAATGGGATGAACGCAATTTCTAAATATATGTGTCACAGAAGCTCGGTGATTTACTGTATTTTGGGATGTTCATATTAATCTTGTTTCGTTGCGCTTGTGATGGAATAATTAAGGATTTTGAAACTGCTAGTAAAGATTGTTATTTTTTCCCATGTGTATTAAATATGTGAAACAAAATTTGTTACTTCGCTCACCCCAATGATATGGACACTATCTTGGTTTCAGTTGGTATCTGCAGTTACTGAGCTTATTGTAGCTCAGTTTATGTATCTTCAAGATGATGATCCAGATAAGTCAATTCAACTTCACATAAACTCATCTGGAACTACTCGTGCTGATGGTGAAGTGGTGAGCCTAGAAGCTTAAGTTTAATCTTCCCCTCAGAACTAATCGCAGAACATATGATCTTCGGAATCCTTCATTTTTCTTGTATTTATATGCGAACCTAAATTCTTATGTGTTTTACTTATAGTTTTTTTACTTCAATGTGAAGGCTGAAGTCTACCCTGATTAATTTTGCTTCAAAATGAGGAAGGAGCAAAAGTAATGGTTTTCATGTCTGATATAATGTAGTTTGTAATTTTCAAAAAGTTTTTTATATTTCTTGACTTCCAAAAATAATTAAACTTTTAGAAAATTATATTAATTTAAGTGAATGAATTCCTTTTTTTTTTCTTCTCTTTAGCAGCTGTTTTTAATTTTTTGGGCTAATCTTGTATTTTGTATCTCCCAATCCTCTATGTTGCTCTCTATTCTTAATCACGCGTTCGCTGATTCATTGTCGAATTCTCTGTTTTGTAATGAAGTTCTTTGTTGAGTTTAACTTTCTGGCCGCCTATCTAATTCTTGAAAAAAAAAAAATCATATTGTAAGGTTGCCCGGGAGCATGAAGGTTTTGCAATATATGATACTATGATGCAAATGACGTGTGAGGTGAGGTTCTTTGTTCTATGCTACTTGTAGTACTCATGCTTGTGCGCACATAGTTTTATAGAATATCTGATTTTTTGGTGGCGTTCACTTTACAGAAGAACCTAATGGTTAATGGTTTAGTTAGGCATCACTGTGAGGCATCTGAAACTGCAGTCTTACTTATCCCATCGAATGTTATTTCAAGACTGTAATCAAGACGTCCTTCTAGTTTTATGTTCACACACACATATCCTGCATGAAGACCAAGATATGAGATATCTGTTTTCTTGTACAATTTGTGGGAAAAAATTACCTTCTTGAGATTCACAATTATCCTATCTTGAAACTACCTTGGTATAGGATACCACAAACTAGTTATCTATGCTAAAAATAGGTTATAAAAAATTTCAAAGTTAATGTTTTCCATGTTTCCTGTCAATTTAACTAGTACAAATCCCGTGCGATGCACGGGTAAGATATTTTTATTAATATTAGTAAATTAAAATTGCTCATTAAATAATATATATAAATTAAAATAGTTGGTGTTTATCATATAACATATATAAAGATTTCATATTACTTGTTCTGGCCTATATAATATCAATATATATTATGATTTAGGATATGTATGACTTAAATAAATTGATTGCATACTATAGAGTGTAGAGAGACTTGTCAAATTTCTGGAAACACGTTTTTTCCTTTTACTTTTTTAATATTTTGTAATATATTTTATTAATACACAATATATGCACAATATACTTTTTATTTTTTTTATAGGTAATAATTTTTATTAAAAGTACATAATAATAACTTTTATATTATTTTCATTTTTCAATTATATTAGTGACATTTTCAATGATACTTGTCCCTATCTGTTCGTTATTTACTGTAAGTTACACTCACGATTTTTATCAAAGCTTGTACCGAATTTCCATAATCCTTTAGGACTGCTGCACATTTGTTAAATTACCATAGTTTTATGTTAATCTATACTGTTTAAAATTGAAAGAGTACTTAGATTTAGGATATTGGTTTTGATCATAAAAAGTTATGTCAGTTTAATTGTTTCTATAAAATTAAATACTCAACTAATAAAGGTAAATACCCAAAATATTTGACTAAAATGATTTTGTATATTCCTTACATTGATTTTTTAATTTTAATTTCAAATGATTTGTCGCTATTTTCCCAAAATATTTAAAAAGTTACTAATAAAGGTAAATTTGAATTTTTGGCGGGATTTTAATTAATATTTCAGGTAAATACCAAACTTTTTTACATAGATATAGATTACTCGTTAAATAATATTTTTAAATTAAAAATATGTAATCAATATTTAATACATTTTACCTATATTAATTTATTGAAAATGTTATATAAATATAAAATTTTATAAAACATGTCTTTAGATGGAAACTTACATTATATTCTATTATATGTAAAAAAATCATGTAAATTAAGAAACGAAAAGGCAGTTAACCTTTATAAACGGAAAAAAACTAAGCTTACGTATTTAAAAAAAAAATAATAAAATGAAAAATTAATTTTGTTTATATTCTATTATATTAAGTGCATCTTACTTAAAATTAAGAAACGGATAGACAATCTTTGTTAATATTCTAATATATGTAAATTATGTTTTTAGATGGAAAAAAATCATGTAAGTGAAGCATTCCAAAAACTTCTACATTTACATAAAAAAAAATTTAAAATTCGAATTTAATGATGTAAAGGCGGGATTTTTCAACAAATGTGAAAAAAATTACCAAGATTAGTAAATTTGAATTGTTTAGGCGGGAAAATAGTTACTTTTTTAGGTAAATGCCAAACCTTTTTATATTTATATAGATTTATTTTTATTCTACCATACGGGTGATTTGGCACAAGATATTAAATAAAATGGTTATGACCAAGATATGTAGTAACTTTTTAATTCACCCTTGTATGGATAACATATGGTTAGTATTACTCTGTCACAGAGACTGTGCTTGAAGCAAAGGTGAAACAAGATGAAGACTACGTTTGGTAAAACTAGCTCATAAGCTAGCTGATAGCTTATAAGTGATTTTTGACTTTATAGCTTATAGCTTAAGACTTATAATTGAAAAGCTAGCTTATATGATAAAAATGTTTGGTAAAATTAGCTGGTAAACTAGCTAAAATAAAAGTTTTAACGACCTTATTTGAAAAGCTACCCAAAGAAGCTTATGAGATAAGCCCGAGCTTTTTGTCCGAAACTTATTTGAATACAAAAAGCTTATAAGCTAACCAAATAAGCTATGAGCTAGTTTATTTATCTACCAAACATAGCCTAACAGTATAATCCAAGATTGTGGACTTCTTTATTAATTACGTATTTCCACATGGTTATTTGTTATTTTGTGCCCGAACTAGTTCTAGTTTGATTCTATTTTCTTCTAATGTCCATTTTCTATTCTATTTATTGTGAAACTTGCATGCAGATACACACATTTAATCTTGCTCTTGCTATGGGCCATGCATGCCTCTTTCTCGCTGCAGGAACCAAAGGCAAAAGGTTCAGTTTGCTGAAGACTAGAGGTTTATTATAGTCCGTTGCTTTTATTTGAACTTGAAACTCCGAAGCAAGATAGTGTTTTCGTTTTGACTTGCGTGGGTTGAATTAATTTATCTTTTTACAGCAATTATTCAGCAACCTCGTGCTCTGCCATCCGGTTTAGGTCCTTCCAGTGATGTTTTGGTTCATGCAAAAGAGGCAAGTTTTGGGTTACCCTTTTTTTTCTTGGATATGACAATAATTTGCTTCATGTTACAAATTTTTTATTCACATATTTTCAAAGTTACCACTCATGAACAGGTGAATTGTTTTTTCCAGGTGGCAATAAACAAGGACAACTTCATTAGACTTTTTGCATGGCACACTGGAAATGTGAGTTGATACATGAAGTTCGTCTCGTCTCTTACTTCTTTGTCATAAATGACACCATCAATGTCATCAACCGCTTCTCTTTATGTGTTTTTTATCAGTCGGAAGAGACTGTGGCCAATACCATCGCCAAAGGGACGCTTCATATGAATCCAGATAAAGCTATAGAGTTCGGTGTCATTGATCAGGTGAGTTGTTTGGATCATATTGGAGATATTGCGTCTCGGCTAACCAAGCCAAGCCACATGCTATTATTATTATTATTATTATTATTATTATTATTATTTTTTTTTAAATTCAGATATATTATGGAGCTGCAAAGAAAAAGGAAAGGGAAAATATCCGTGCCCGTGCCCGTGCCCGTGCTCGTGCCCGTGAGGAGCGTAAAATGAAGAAGAATAAGCAAAGGGAGGAGAAAAATTAGACAGGCCTGTTCGTCATATTTTTAAAACCAAAAAAATATGTTTTAATATGAAATTTCATACTTTTTTTTATTTATTTTTTTTATTTTTTTATTTTGGTGTGTGTGTTTGATCTAATTATTAAGGTACACATCTTTCTTGAAAATAAATATGTGCTAATAGACCTTTAACCTGGGAAATCCGCAACAGCACCGTCATGAAATTTATTTACCTATTTATAATAAAAATTAGTACAATATTCATGTGCTATACGGGAATTGAATTAAATAATATTTGCATAAAAATGTTTTTTTAACAAAAAATATATTAGTTATTTTGCTTTATTAATTAAAATTTTTTGCATACAAAAGTCTAAATGTACATACATTTCTAGAGACTCAAATCTTTTAATTGTTACTATAATTTAATCAGAAAATCTACAATATAAAAAAAAAAAAATTAAAAAATGAGTATAAATTTAAGATGAGTTTAATTTTTTTATTTGAACGAATACAGTTAACAGTATAGGTTTAAAAATTTTGATTTCTAAATGATTAACATTGTTATTAAAATAAAATAAATCAATAATACTATTTTTTATATATTCAGGTATTTTATAATTTAACTAAATTACTAATGTGGTTTACTAAACTACCTAAAACAATGGCATTACCTTTATTATAAATTATGTAAATTCTTTTAATTAATTAAAGTTCGTTGCTGTTAAAGTAGAATTGATATAGTTCAAACCTCATGAATGGATATTGATAGGTTTATTTTACCAATACAAAAAATTGAAACAATCAATAGTGATTGGTGTAATTAGGAAATAAGTTTCTACAATGGATAAATTATCAAACCTATTTTATACAACATCACAAACTTAAAGGGTGTTTGTCTAAAAAAAAAAGACTCATACTCATACTGAATTCATATTTAAATTTAGCTTAATTTTAACTCAACTTACTATCCTCAAAATTATCAATATAATTAAATAATACAAATAATCATCCTTACAGATTACATCAACTTTAATTTACTATTCATCCATTCAGAAAATTTTAACTTCCTATCACTTTCAATCATTTATCTTCTATTTTTACATCAAATCAATTTTAATCATTTTATTTTAAATATTATTTTAACATCCCACTAAAAATTAACCAATCCAATTTTTTCAAAATTAATCATCTATACATATATATAAAGAGGATAAAAATTTCTTAAATATAATAGTCCACGGATCTGGGAACATTTAATGTATACCCTATTCAGAAACTTTTTAAATATATACATGTTTTCAAATCAAATAAAATATAATAAAAAAGATTATTTCCTTGATTATTAACATATGCAATAATTTTATTGATAATATTTTGTTCATATAAACATAAACACGTATTTTAAATTCTAATTATATTATTATTTTTTTTTACAAATATCTTAAAATATTTATAGAAAATTGTAGGAGTTTTATCAATACAAGGCCTGAAAGATAGGTAAACTATCAATGCGGGGCCTGAAAGATTTTTTTTCTCAATTCGGGACCTAAATGTTATAAAACTATCAAACTAAAGACCCGAAAGATGGGTAAACTATCAATGCGGGCCCTGAAAGATTTTTTTTCTCAATTCAGGACTTAAATGTTATAAAACTATCAAATTAAGTTTAGAATTAACAAAACTCAAAACACCATTAAATATAGAGTTAAAAAAAAAAAAAAAAAAAACAAAAGATTGGTGATTAAAACTTTTTTTTTAAAAAAATAATATTTAATTATTAGATTTTATTTCATATTCATTCACATTTTAAAAACTATTAATGCATATGAATGAAATTCAATAAGATAATCAATTTAAATATAAAAATCATATTAATTATTTATTTAATATAATTATTTTTTTTATTTTTTTTAACAACAAACACAAATATTTATGAGGATAATAATATTATAAACACTCAAGAGTACAAATGGTTATAAATTATGTAAAAATGTTTGAATGAAAAAGTGAGTTAAAAACTAGAAAAGTGGAAGAATGAAAAATTTAAAAAATGTGAATGAATATGAAAATAAAATATAAAAATTAAATATTATTATTTTTAAACTCTAGATTTAATTGTGTTATGAGTTTTTTTAATTCTACACTTAATTTGATAGTTTTATAACATTTAAGTCCCAAATTGAGAAAAATAATCTTTCAGGCCCCGTATTGATAGTTTACCCATCTTTCGGGTCTTTAATTTGATAGTTTTATAACATTTAGGTCCCGAATTGAGAAAAAAAATCTTTCAGGCCCCGCATTGATAGTTTACCCATCTTTCAAGCCTTGTATTGATAAAACTCCACTACTAACAGATTAAGTAAACTTTTTTCTTCCAATTAATCAGGCAAAATCAAGTTACTGAATTAATCTTATCAATATAATTTTTTCTTTGACTTCATTCTATATATAAAAAAATAATATTTAGATTAATATAATTTATCATTTAAGAGATAATGACAAGGTAAATTAAATAATTTTACTAATGGTCAAGTAATAAAATTAAAATATATTAACAATTATTTAGAATTTCAACATGTGATTTATTTGTTTTTATGTCAACCATGATTAATATTTTAATCATTTTTTCATTTGGTTTCTCTCCATAATGAAATTCTTGTAAAAATATGTTTCCATTTCATAGTATGCCAATGAACTATAAATCTTATGATGTAGATTAGAAAAATCTTTTGATTATAGGAGGAATTTATTTTTTAGTAATTTCTAAATCAAAGTTGTTTAGTTATTATAACAATTTAATTCTAAAATAACATGTGTGTATTTTTGAAAAATATTTATATACAATATTTTATTTTGAATATATTTACGTAATAACTAAAAGCTACACTGTTTCACATGTTTTCCCAATTTCTCTCGCGAACCCTAGAACCTCCATCGACGTTCGTCCGACTCGAGCCTGAATCGTGCCTTCCCCGGCAGGTGGCCGGTCCCTTCGCCGGCGGATGGCCTATAGTTGCGTCACCTCGCCCCAATTTCTCGCTCCCCCGTGCTTATGCGCCGACGACAATTCTCCTAGGCCGTCGGTTGGACTCGTAGTCTCTAGCTCACTGGTGGTGGTCTCGTCTTCTGGTTCTCCGAGTCGCGTTGATGTTGGTTGGCCGATGGTTGGCTTCATCTCTGCTCGGTCACCGGTGGGAGCTCGTCCGCTGCGCGTCTCGTTTGCGGTGGGTTGCTTCAAGGAGGTGAGTGGTCAGGGTTGGGTGCGACCTTGGTTGCTCGACTCCACTGATTCGAATCAACCGTGGCTGACGAGGGTCGTTTCGAGCCCTCTGTGTCCATTCTGCAGGTGTTGTGGAGTTGGACGTGGAGTACGCCCGGATCTAAGACAGTGGTGTTGGCCGGATTCCGGGCATACTGGTGTGTGGGGGGCGATTGGTCGTTGCTCCTTCGGCTGTGGGTCGATTTCATTTCCTTAAGTCGTGCAGGGTCTCAGATTTCGGCTTCAGCTAGGCGTTTGAGCAGTTTTGGGAGCATATTCCTGGACCGCGGTTCAATCTCGGGGGATGAATGTCTATGATTCTGCTGGTGCTTTGTGTTGGGATTGGTCATATGCTGCGGGAAGGGCTCTGTTTTGTTTTGCATTTGTTTTGTTTCTTCTATTTTTAGGTAAGGTGTGTCTGTTTGTTTAGTTTGTTTTGTTTGATCTTGTGTTATTGTAGTCTGTGTTTTTTGTTTGGGCTTCGGTCTCTGTTTTCAGCCGAGTGAGTGTGGTATTATCCTTGTGTGATCGATTCTCACTGGGGCATTATCCTTTTGGGATCCCTTAGTAGTTTTTGTTTTATAGCGTTTTATTTGTGTTTTCTAGCGTTGCTAGGTCCTGCTCTAGGCGATCATCAGGTCTGCCTCCCAGTCTTATTCAGTCGTTGGTTGTATCATTCAGCCTTCAGTTGTTTTCTCTTTGTACTTTGTGGTTTTATAATACCTCTGTCGTTCTGAAAAAAAAGAAGAATATATTTACGTAATTTAATTTACTACATTAGTAAATATTATTAACTTTCATTAAATATTTTCATTACATAAAAAAAAAGAAGAAGACCCTTTTTATATTTTTATAAAAAAACTATATTGACATTATATGACAACAAATCTATTATAATAAAATAACAAAACAAATATTATATGGTGAACAAGAGAAGATGTAAAACTGTTCTTTTTTATGTCAAAGATTAAATATTCATGCTAAAATCCAATTTATATATTAACATAAATGTTTAAGCAGGATAATATATTAATTAATTTACAAAATATGGCATAAAACAACGTTGATTAAAAGAGGTGGAAAATAGATGATCTAATTCTATTATTTCTCAGACCTGAACAGACAGATCCTATTAAAAATGATTCATTTAATATCTCTGACTCGTGCATCGCATGCTACGTACTTGTAATTAACTAAAAAAAATAGTTTATTTGTATCCAAACACGCCCTTACAATATACCAAGAAATCATTTGGTAATTTATATCCACATGCTTGCAACGACATATGCTTTGTTTCAACCATATATGCAGTATATTTAATTAAATTGCCGAACATCGTAACATGGTGATTTAATGGATAGTTTGGGTGATTGCTTAATGGAGGAGAGAAAGTGAGAGAAGATATTTTAATGGAGGAGAGAGAAGAAAAGGGCGGGTGATGTAAAATATTTTTACCTTATTTAGAAGATTTTTTTTTTTTGGTGCAAAAAAAAAGGAGGCTATGCAAAGCCTAGACTAGAACCGAGCGAGAATAGGACACGCCGACCCTGTCATGATGTAACCAAACACTCGCCCCTGGCAAAGGGCTCGCCAACCTTTGAAGACCACCCGGACCTTCGATGCCGAAGAAGCCAAATAATCTGCAACAAAATTAGCCTCACGATAGCCATGACTAACCTCCACCGCCCACGGTCGAACCAACAACTCCTTGATACCCTTCAAGAGGCCACCATGCCGCCCGTCGTAACGTTGGGACTGCAACATCTCGAGTATACTCTTATTATCAACCTCAACTTGGATTTTACGAGCCCCGATATCCCAGGCCAGTGCGAGACCCTGGAACAAACCCCAAAGCTCCGCGCCAACAATCGAGCAAAACCCGATGTTCATCAAGAAGCCATGCACCCATTGACCATGGTGATCCTGAATAAGGCCACCGACACTGGCCATACCTGTAGACGGGTCAAAGCTACCATCCAAATTAACCTTGAACACCGTATTCGGCGGCCGCACCCATGATATCCACCACATTTCCCGATGTCCATTTGGAATAATTTTGTTGGAAGGGAGTTGGAGGAAAATAGTAAACTTTGTTTGGTAAGAAAATAAAACAGGATGAAAAATAATATTAGAATAACAAATTTATCCTTAATGAGGTTATAAATAAAAAATAAACTGTTATATATACTAAGGATATCTTCCTCCCCTCTTTTTTTTTTTTTTTTT
>CACSLK010026072.1:7712442-7725338 GCA_902706635.1 Striga hermonthica
CGAAGCCACCCCAGATTTTTGTTTAAATTTCATTATGTTCATTTGTTTAAGCTTTCAGCTCTCAATTTTGTTTTGTAATTTGCTGTTGTTGCAAGAATGTTCTGTTTTATTAAGTTATTGGCTTAATGCATGACTTACATATAAAGAGATAAGCGACATACGACATGTTTTTTTCAGAAGTCAACAAGCATAAAAGGATTCCAATTCAACGAGTGGTTAACAGACATAAAGGGATTCAGACATACGACATGTGTGTTAACCACTCGTTGAATCGGAATCCCTTTATGCTTGTTGACTTCTGAAAAAAATATGCCGTACGTCACTTATCTCTTTATATGTTAGTCATGTATTAAGTCAGTAACTTAATAAAACAGAACATTCTTGCAACAACTAGCAAATTACAAAACAAAATTGAGAGCTGAAATCTTAAACAAATGAACATAATGAAATTTAAACAAAACCTGGAGTGGCTTCGCCTGCACACGCACACACACGTCATGATGATATTAGAGTTTTCTCATATATTTTGGTTCTCAAACGCATGTAAAAAAAAAAAAAATTGTTCCAACATGTAAACCAAACAGAACACAGTGAAAATTCGAAGTTTAGTTCACCTCATTTACAATGACTACACTTACTCAGTGCTTTCCTTTCTCCTTCTTTCCTCCTTTTTTTCCCCTTTTTCTTCTTTTTGAGTCATTTTTTCTTTCCACTTCCAGCTTCGTTCTTCTTTACATTTCCGTTTGATTTGATAAAAACAAAAAATAAATTAAGTTATGTTACATGTTAGTAAAACTAGTGAAAGCAGCCAAGCATTTTTGTGCCTCAACTCTTCAATTAGAAAAAATAAATTTAAGGTAGAAAATGTGAACTACCTTCAGCAATTGGTTGAGCAATTGGTTGAGCAGGTTCAACAACATTTGGTTGAGCAGCTTCAACAACATTTGGTTCACCAACATCTAAATGTTTTTTTCAATTAATTAAGACAACCCAAAGCATATGGTTACATTCCAACTCATTCTTTTTCTCTCTTTTTCTTTAGGGACATTCAAATTAACTAACACTCACTGAAAGACCATAATTGCTCACATAACACTCTGTCTTAATTCCAACTCATTTTGACTTAACACTTCATAAGTTACACTAGGTACATACAACCAACAAGAAGATATGCACCAAAAGGTCACAGACAAACACAAATATATGCAACATAAATCAGTAGCTGAAATCAACGTATGAGCCTCGAGGACGAGGCTCTTTCGAGAAGGGAGTATTGTCATGTACCCGATATACCCGATATAGGGATTAGATTAGTATTTTACTTAGTTATTTATATTAGTTTATGTTATGATAGGTAATGGGCTTTATATTAGTAAGTTAGTATTGTTGGGCTTTTTGTAAGGAAATTCTATAAGAAGGTGTAATGTCATGTGGAAAAAAATGGAACAAGAAGAAAAATATCACAAATCTATTTTCTCCCTGAGTTTCTCTCTCCTCTAACTCTCTCTCTCTCCCTCACGTGTTTCTTCCTTCTCTCCCTCCCCAATTTCTTCATTTCTGCAACTTCAAAATTCTTCTAGAATAAATACAGAAAAATATACACAAAATCCAGAAAATATCCAAGTTCACAACACAATCGCTTGCTACAGCACCTGATAAAACTATATTGGCTATTCAACTTATACAATTTATTAAGCACTTTTCTTGATAACTTGGTTACCATGATGAACTCAGAAATTTACAAAATCTGAAACTATAAACAAAACATATCCCAAAAAACAATTACGTTATTTCTAAATTACAAAACATATCCTCATCATGGAACTTTTGGGTCAAAAAATAGCTTTTCAAATGCCTATATATTGTGCATATGCATATCAAACAACCTACTTCTCTATTCTTGGATTTTTATGAGATGAACATATAAATTCTATCAACCTCAAAAAGCATGCAAACACGCATAAGCAAATTGGCCTGTTATTTCGAACAAAACAAAGATCTGATATACTCACCCGACGAAAGATGTCAGAGTTTAACAAGAGCTTCTCCTCTAGCTTTTGATGATAAAACATCCTTACCAGTGGATTTTGTAAATTCAGCCAATCCACTTCCTCCCTGAAAAAATTGTTAAGAAATGTATAATTATTTTTGTTTGAGGTCAAAGTTCGTGACTCACTCTCACAGAGCATTGTTAAATGCATATTCACATATATAAACTGAAAACACTTCCCATAAAGGAAAATGTACCTGAAACATGAATCATTTTACTCTCCAGAGCTTTAGCAGTATCAATCATCTCTTTTGCACGACACGCTTGGATTATTGTAGCAAATGTGATATCATCCGGTTTGCACCCACACCCCTCCATTGCCTCTAATAACTCCATCATCCTCTCTACATCACCAAATTTCCCGAATGCATTAATAGCACAGTTGAAAAAAGGCGTATCGAGCACGACATCCGAATTCTCCACTTGCCTCAAAATCGAGTCAACTTTCCCAAACAGCCCGGCTTTACCATATGCACTCACAAGAGAACTGTATGTGATCGAATTGGGCTTCAAACCCCGATGTTTCATATTCAGGAAAATCTCGTCCATCTTTTCAATATCTCCGCTTTTTCCGAATACCTCGATTATTATATTGTAAGTAACAATTGTAGGTGAAAAAAACCTCTTCTCCATAAAATCCACAACACGTCCCATTTTTTCATACAAGCCCGAATTCCCGTACGACTTAATCAGAATGTTGTACGTCATTATATCAGGCTTTAATCCCATCTTATTAAACTCTCCAAACCACTTCTCCATTTCATCAATCCTCCCAAACCTACCGTAAGCCCCAACCACCGAGTTATAGGTAAAAATATCCGGGGCGCAATTTTCCTTCTGAATCATGTCATGCAAAAATTTCTCCATATCCTCAAAACGGTTAGCTTTACCGTATCCATCTATTAGGGTGTTGTACATCACTGTACAACATTCGAGTCCTGAATTCGACATTTCTTCAAGAACTCGCCCGATGATGTCAAACCTTTTCAGCTTGGCACAGCATTTGATGAGGATGGAGTAAGTGAAAGCATCCGGTGTGCAATCACGTACGGCCTTCATATCATTGACAACACTGAAGGCTTCATCAAAAAGCCCGTTTACAGCATAAGCACCCACAAGTGAGGTGTAAACATCGACTGCAGGCTTTAGGCCGTCCGAGAGCATTGTTTCGAAAAGCAGGCTAGCTTGATTTGTCTGCTTGCACTTGCCCAGCATTACCAAGAGCTTCGCATATGTCTGGCGTCTCGGCTCGTACCAGTGCTGCCTTCGTAGAAGCTCGAATATCTATATTTTTCACCAAAAATGGAAAAATTAAAATAGCAGCTTAGCTTTATTTCACATATTTCACATAAACACCCAGAAATAGTCCCCGCATATTTCACACACGCACACAGAGGGAGAGGGAGAAACCTTAAGAGCGGACTCCCAACGGTTATGCTTAATTGCGTCACTTAGAGCTTCAAGAACAGCTTTAGGCCATAGATTATTGTACTTGGAAGAATTAACCTTCCCCTCAATGGCTTTAATGGCAGACTCTGTTCTCAAGATTCTTGAGAGGTCTTTCTTCGAAATTTTACGAATTTGAAGGTCCTGTTGTTGACGCTTGCCGTCGTCGGGCTGCGAGATTTTCTTGGAGTAAGATTTAGTGGTGGAGCAGGCGATTGCGCGGTGGTTTGCCGGGTTGAGGAGGCGGAGCTCCATCGCTGGCTATCGATTGAGAGTGGATTTTGATGATAAAGTAAATATGGATGCTTATTTGACTCTTATTTAGGAATTTTGATAAGGTAAATAACAATGGGAAATGCTACTGTGCCGAGAAGTTGATCTAACGGTTACAAATTCCGACGGAAGGATTCCGTAACGGAATTGTAACATCTCCCTAATAATATAGATGCATATTTGACTTAGACATCTCCACCCATTTACTCTACTCAAGTACAGAAGTAAAATAAGTCAAATATCTAATTTCATTTCCAATCGTTTAAAGTACATTTTACTCTACATCAATATATTATTTTTTATTTATTATTCTAATATAAGTAGATTTAATTTTATATATTTTTTTTTTGTTAATCTTACCTAAATTATAAAATCATGCTTGGAATATTCATATGTCTAGAATATAAAAATAGTATATATTGAGCTTATATTGAGAATTTGAATATTATAAATTAATACATATATATCTTAGATTAATATTTAATAAAATAAAAAATTCTAATAATATTATATTATTGTCATAATTTACCAATAATCTATATAAAAAAATCTGATATGTTATATTATTGTCATATTTTTATTAGTTTATATTTTTACCAAAATAATATATTAAAATACATCATAAAAAAATAAACATCAAAGTCAAACAAAAAAATAGTTAATACATAAGGATTACATTAAATCTTACAAAAAAGTACATAAATATATGAAAAATAAATTAAAAAAATTATGTTGTGTCGAAATAGTGTTGGGATAGAGCTTGTGTAGCATTGTATATCCCTCTATATTGGCGGTGATACTGTATGTCCCTCTATTTTGGGTGATACTATGATAGCACTGTATATCTCTCTATTCCGGCGGTGATAGTTGAACGCAAAAAAAGTTTTTTTTAGGATTTCTTTTTCACTTTGACATAAAATATGTAATGTATGCAGTAAAAAAATGAATTGAATTTATTATTTATGTTACATAATTTTGTGTTGGTTATAAGATTAAATTTAAATCATATTTTTCAACTTAATCAACTAACTGATACATTATATATATATATATAATTAAATCATGAAAATGGGTGGTGGAAATTGTGGGATGCTTAATTGCACATATGCGAACAATTTTATGAAACAAATGTACATGTGAACATTAGTGGTAATATTTTTCTTCCTTCATGCGTACTATACTGGTAAAAAGTAAAAACCATGCTTTGTAAATATCATCCTTGATGCATAGATACTGGTAAAATTCATTCTTGTTTTCCAGCAAAGATCAGGTGAGAGCACACTTGTGGTTTTGAGAATATGATATTAGCATTCCATAATTCAAGTTTCACACAACACAGAAATAAAATTAAAGAAACTGCTAAAAATCAAGCACAGTTTCAGTGAAAATAATGGAAAAGCAGTTTCCCTACGCGAAATCGGAACTAGTCCATCATTCTCGATTTCATAACACATCAAATGGCTTCCAGGATCATATGATCACCAGCCCCCTATTTAACAAATTCCAATATTTCAAAGCGTATATCGTCCGCACAAATGCCAATGGAAACAATTTGTTAAGTCTTTTTCAAATGAGTGCCAGAAGCCACTGAACAAATGACGGGCTCCACAATTAGGGAGGAACGTTTCTTAATACAGTTGAAATTTGGCCTTTGTTTTCTCGAAAACTTGCTCTGCAATAACGGCTTCGTTACCATCAGCTCTCTTAATTTCCAAATTAGCCTTCTGATAAAACCCGGTTCCTCTAAGTGCATCAGCAATGAAGTCATCAAAACCGATGGCAATAGCAGCTTCTGCTTTGGCTCCATAAACTAATCTCTGAAAGAAATTGGGGGTTAAAGCTTAAGTTTAAGATCAATCAAAAACCTGCAAAAATAAATAGTGTTCGATATAGAAAATGAACTTGAGCACTAGACCTTAATTCTAGAAAGATGGATGGCACCAAAGCACATAGGGCATGGCTCGCAAGAAGCATAAATCTCACAGTCCGAGAGCTCAAGTCTGTTGAGCTTCTTGCAAGCCTGAAACAAATGCACCAGCGTGAGAAGCGTGAGCAATTATGAAAAGTGTAACCTGAATTTAATGGACTATAAAATGTTCAAATACATTCCATCTTCCAACAAGATGGGAACTGCATACCATATGGTCGAAGGATTTCAGAATTTATTAAAGAATATCATTGCTTACAAATATGATAACTAGGGAAAGTATAATAGGAAAATATAATAAATTAAAACGATAAATTTATAAATTGTATTTATTCTGAAGCTGAACTCCTATATATATATATATTCTCTAAGATTTTATTCTGACGATCTCCTATGACTAACCAAGTTAAGTCTGGCAATCCAAAATGTCACGCAGTCCAAAGTTAAAAGTTAAAACATACATCTGGCTTTCAACAGGATTATGGATCTCAAAGATCGAAGAAGTTGTATCAACGTGAAATGTGAATAATTTTCATTGAAAAATATAGATAATATGTAGGCTATTACATAAATTATAACATAATTTTCCATAGCCATTAAAAGAGAGAACTTTTAAGTGGAATAATTAAAATTCCTTCTCTCCACTTAAAACTTGTTTTATACTAGCTAAAGAGGCGGCAAAATTCATGACTATTACTACCAAAATTATTTTCCCAAAGACGCTTGTCTTTAAGGAAATTGATGGTGGCGACATAATTGCCTAAGCAAGTAGCTTAGGTGGCTTCTTCTTAAAATCTGAATAATGTGTGTCCTTGTCACATTTCAATGCAATTGTAAGATCTTTTCATTCCATTTAAATACTCCCTCCTCTGGTGATCTTCATTATCTTCTTGCAAAGCTACTTAAGGCAAGAATTGAATCAATTGATACAATATGAAACATATAACCTAAGGCAAATAATGGTTGATTGGATATTAATTTTTATAATTTCCATCTCACTAGAGAAATTCTTCTTAAAAGGTACATTATTCACTCATCTCATCTTCCCTCCTCAATTTCATCACTTAAATTTTAGAATAACAAACAATTATTACTACACGTTTTCCTTTAATCATTACATAAACCATTTTACATCGATCAAGATTTTTCCAAAATCTTCCAAAAATATTTTAATATACTACCCCTAGCCCCAAAATAAATAAAAAATGCCAATGAAAGCATATTTAATTGCTGCACCAATTGAATATGGGATATAGGCCAGTTTACTAGCTTTGATTGGGATAAGATGGAATAGGACAATCTATCCCATGACTCAGGTTTGGTCCATTGTTTCATTGTTTACTAAATAGGATACAATTTCATTGAAAATTGTCCCATGTTTACCAAAGTGGATAAAAGTTTATGATAAATACATTAAATTACCGACTTATTAATTAAAATAATATTTTATAATTTAAATAAAAATCTTATTTTAAATTGAATAAAATTATTTTATATTGAATAAAATTATTTTATATTAAACAATATTTTTCAAATTAAACAAACTAAATTAAATTACTAATTTATAGATTAAACAATATTATTTTAAATTCAATAAAATTATTTTAGATTAAACAATATTATTTAAGTTAATATCTGATAAATTAAATAATATTATTTCAAAATTAAATAAAATTATTTAAATTAATATTTATAGATTAAATAATATTGTTGTCAATTAATAAAATTATTTTAATTACTATTTTATAAATTAAATAATATTATTTTAAACTAAATAAAATTATTTTATATTAAATAAAATTATTTAAATTAATATTTTATATATTAAATAATATTATCTTAAATTAAATAAATTATTTTATATTAAATAATACTAATTTAAATTAATATTTTATAAATTAAATAATATTATTTTAAATTAAATTCAAATTAAATATTAATTTTATTTCTATTTTTTTAAAAATAAAGGTCATTTGAGACGAAGGATAAATTTATCACTGTCGGATTTTCTTTATCACCCGCCAACAAGGATACACGCGTGCGCCAACTCATGCCACGTCATCTGTATCCTTATCTCAATCCTATTTAGTAAACGAGGAATAAGGTTGGTTAACCAACCTTATCCCATCTTATCAACAAGGCTAGTAAACGAGGCCATACCAACCTTATCCCATCCTATCAGTAAGTAAGGCCATATAGTATAATCCCATGAAATGCTGAGGTACACTTGCTGCCTTTGTTAACCTATTTATATAGTTGACATTCTTGAATTACCCAAAAAAAAAAAAAAGCCATCGAAAACATATTCAATTGCTGCACCAGAACTTTTTATGAAGAGACAAAATGGAAAATATAATTACAACCCTATAGATATATAGCATAATCCCAAGAAATGCTAAGGTACCCTTGCTGCCTTTGTTAACCTATTTATATAGTTGACATTCTTGAATTACAAAATTTTGTTTTCTGCAGTACACATTAAGACCCTTCAGCCCAAAGATAATATAGATAACCAATTTCTCAGAATAATTAAATATTTTTTTTTTATCAATATTATTGGCAAATAGGTCACTGGCAGCAGACATTTTCACTTCAAACATATCCAATGTTTTAACATAGTTATTCTAACCTCTCGTACTGCTGTAACCTCAGCATGAGCAGTAGGGTCTGTCTGCTTGATAACCATATTGTGACAGCTGACAACAATTTCACCATTCAGCACCACAACGGCACCAAAAGGGCCTCCATCTCCACATTCTACACCTTTGTAAGCTTCTTCAACTGCTCTTCTTAAGAATTTGTGATCTCTGTCCTGAACAGCTGTGGCCAATAAGGGAACATAGTTTATAATGCTCGATTTACTAGTAAATTGCATACAAAAACTATCTAAGGAAAAGGCCAAACAAAAGAATGATGAGCATAAGCAGTATTAATAGCATGAAAAGGCGTATAATTATATATCTTCAAGCAAGTTAGTTTTTAACCAGCCTCCACATGACAATTATTATACAATCTATTACTATATAATAGAGAGGAATTTACTTGAAATAGTATTGAAATTCTCGCTTAAAATTTCCAAAGTTACTATTATAAGTAATTTTTTTTTTTTTCGAAAATAGCGGCTGAATGAAAATTCGTATTCAAATTACAAAAATAATTGTTATTTGAGAAAGATATTGTATAAACCTTAATTTCTAAAAATATAGGCAATGATTTCCTTAAATGCTATGGTTAAACGCTATGGGTAAATCGATAAATAATCTTGAAAATCTCGCTTCCAAAAAATCCGGTCAATCATTTCCTTAAATTTTTTCCGTCAACGTGTAAATTTAGTTACAAAAATCCGGTCAATCATTCAACGAATAAAACATTTTAAATTTTTTGAAATCTTTTCGAAAAGTCGTGTCAGCTTAATTGTTAAATACTTTTTTGTATCTATATTTATTTACCTACAAATCTCATTTTTATGGTCACAACTAAAAATTCGTATTTATTTAATAAAGAATGATAATTTCGGAAATTAATTTTTATATTTTGGATTGTTCAATTTAAATTATTATTTTATTTTTCATATTTATCTAACTACAAAATCTTATAAAGTTTAGAAAAAATCTCATATTATTTGGATTCTTGGTAGCTATTTTTTTGTACACATCCAATGATCAATTAGTTAGGATAAATATTGGAAAAGAAAACAAATCATACTCTCTCTGTTTGACAATGTGTCATTATAGTTTAAAGAAAACAGAATTACAATTTTAATGTGAATTGTTATTTTATCCTTATATAAGATTTTTCTAATATATCCTATTTTAATACTTTTTTATATATACCCTCCCTTTCTCTCCTGGAGGCGATATTGTTATGTCACTTTTTTGTTTTCTTTTGCATGAATTTTTTTTCAATGAGAACCAAATATAAGACTTTAGAATTTATGATAAAGACAAAACAAGAAAATACTTAATACATCTAAAACGACAATTAAAAACCACAAAGATGACAAACTCAAACGGCATTTGTTCTTGAACGGAGGAAGTAACAAGATTGTAAAGAGTAAATATCATAGAAATTAATATTGGAAAAGAAAATAATTTGATAACCACACAACATATTTACAAATTGATGAGGTTTAAATTTAAATATATAATCCATGTCACAACGAATTTGATGATATTTAATTTTGAATATAAAATCAATCTATGATTTATTTGAATATAATATTTAATTATACAACAAAGTTAAGGATAGTTCTATATATACCAATGTTATTTTATTTATTTTTTTTTTAGATGTATATGTACCAATATATCAAAATGAATCTTAAAATCTCATATTTATTGAATATATATTTTTTTAAAAAGCATGACAATTTATATAATTAATTTTATCATATATATCATGTGCTAGATGTTATTGGTTTGATTGGGGACATTCATTCTATTCAAATAAATAATATAAAATTTTTAGTATTTTGTAATTTTTTTCTTTCAGTAATGAGATGTTAAATATCAATAATAATGTTTAAAATAAAGTTTGAAAAAAAAAAATTAAGTACAAGCCCGTCCGTACAATGCATGGGATGCGCACTAATATCATAGCGGTACCTAAGGAAGAAAAATATTTCTTCTATTAAATAGTCAATTAGTGTATTGAAAAAAAACATTGAAGCATCTATCATATGAAAGAAAACATTCTCAGGCCCATATCATTGATTTATTGTGTACCACCAACTAAGTCAACTAAAATCTGTCTCAATGTAAGAAATTCATTTGGGATCTACTTCATAGAATTCAGCTAAAATCTATATACATCTATCTATCTTTCCCAACTGATGAGCCAGCGTTTTTCGTTCTTCACCATCAGTAAAAAAATTTATGACTGTGCCCGATTATGTTTGGATCTCTTCAAAGTGCACCTCATTATAACTCTCCTACCAGTAATTGGCTTTATTTATGGCCTCAAGGACCAGGATATGAATACAGAGGCAACTTTATATAAATCAGGTCTCTACAAGATTAGTGTTCAATAGATGATACATTTAACCTTGGTGCTGGCTGTATTCATTTCATTATCGGTGGAAAAGAAAAAGGAACAGCATTACCTTCGTGATGACCAGCAAATGCAGAAGCAACAGATATAGTTCCATCATTGGCTTCAACAACTAATATAAAGAGATAAGGCAGTTCATTACTGGCAATAAGCAGAAGCCAGGAAAGCAAAATCTATCGCTCATGGTACCACTTATAAATGACAATTTCATCCAACATTCATATGTCAAATAAATATTGCAATGAAATTCAAGTATCGCCATGCAAAGGAATCACAAAATAGTTGCACATACAGATTTTAATGGTGAAATGTCAGATCAAGGGAAGTGATAGGGTTTGTGTTTCAGGAACACCCAGAACCAAGTAAATTTTATATAATTCCCCGCAAATCGATGTATTTGTGTCCTATAAATATCATTCTGCATTATTGTATAATTAGTTATATAAACGTAAGTAAGAAGCAAAGTCAACACCAAACAAAAATCAATATGTAACTACAACGATTATCATATAACAGAGACTTATAAATATGCAAATGGTAAGTTCCTTGTTGATGGAAAATCTCACAATGTACTAGCTCCTTGAAATGATTTTGAGGAAAAAAAATATGCAGTTTTTTCATTCCTTTCTCTAAGCTCATTATATGCTACTTCAGTTTATGGATACATTAGTAGGCTATACCTCTGGCGTCAGTGCTGCCTTAATACAGCAACATATATATAACTGGCAAACAACAATCTACTAATTAGCATCACATTACATACAAAGGAAAATTTATGCTCAAACTTTCAAATTTAAGAAATGAGGAATTGCTATTACCTTCTTGATGACCAGAAAATGCAGAAGCAACCGATACAGTCCCATCTTTAGCTTCAACACCTAATAAATAGATTCATGTGGAAAAAAAAAAAAAAAGAAAAAAGCACCCGGTAGATAAGAAAAATAAACACCCATGGCCCTACTTCTACATAATGGCAGAAATCAATGTGTATCCAGCCACATTCAGTACATAGGAGGGATAACAAAACACATACATAAAACATATACATTCAAGTCCCATATCAGAATGTTTTTCGAGATCACAAGGGTTTACACTCTACATGAATGCCCCTTTTTTTTTCCAGAAACACATGAAAACTATTTATGCAAAATCAATTTACCTCAATATAAAACAATGCTAACGTTGAAATTACCAATCTTATATGGACGAATACACAAAAGCACAAACACCACCTTGAGCTACCGGACTAGTAACGAGAAAGAAATTATTTGGATCAAATCAATCACACAATACTTATCACATTAACCAATTTACACGAGACTCAATACATTGATCTCAAGATCTCAGTCGATCATCCAAAGATACTCAACTCGCTCCACCGTCAGCAATAACCAGCAGGATAAGACTATCACACTGAAAGCCGAACCATCCCGGGGTTCTAAACATGCTGGTCGATATTTAAGAGGCATCAACTCGCGATTTATTCTCGACATACTGTAACGTTTACACCATAAACTTGGCCAATGGCTTTAAAATAGACTGTCATAGCGAAATTTGCAGAGAAGTACAAAGTTTAGGGGGAACAAAAAAAACATGAAACAGTTGCAGGCCAACAAGATTGTAATTGAAAGAACAGGGTTCGTGAATTTCGATCCACCGTCCCCCACAATTGATCGAGATGCAGGTAACAACGGAGCACGAACAAATTAAAACAATTAAAAAAACACAGAATACAGTCGGTCTAAGATCATCGAAGAGGATAGTAACCATACTAAGAGAGAGATGAGGTTCGAGTTCACCTTTAGCAACTTCCATGGCTGAGGAGAGACGAGAACAGAAGAAATTGATTGACGAAGAAAGTGAGGTGATGAAACCAAACGCCAAAAAAAAAAAAAAAAAAAAAATGGAGAAAAGTGTGCCTTATTTGCTTCTACAGTGTGGATTCGGCAGCCACTGGGGTATAGACGAACGTTTTTTAAGAATAAAAAATTACAATTATGGATAAGGGATGATAAAAATTTTATCCAACTCTTCTTTTGTTTTTTTCCTTTGCTTGGGATAAGAGACAATCGGTTCTGTTATGGAGCCATGTGATGACTCGACTTATGGAGTCCTTCATAGTTATTCACACGTATCCTACGAATGGTGTAT
>CACSLK010026072.1:7730820-7750721 GCA_902706635.1 Striga hermonthica
CATTACTTCAACTAGTCCCCATGTTCCTCGAATGGATCTCTTAGTTGTTCAGAAGGTTGCCCAAAATCTAAACTCGAAGAGAATTTGAATATTATTCTTTTCAATATTAAATTGAAATCTTAACAAATAATTTTCAAATTTAATCCAGTACACATTTAAAAAAAAAAACAAAAAAAAAAAAACAGGTAACCTGTAAGACCAATTATCGGAAAAAGGGTTAAAAAAACCCTTGACTTAAATAATCCAAACATTTCATGATTCAAGCTCATTTCTCTTTTGTTATAGGCGGATCACACATTTTTTCAATAATATCCAAGATCTCATTTTTCTTATCAATTTTTGTCGATAATCATGCCATTTTCTTCATTTTTTCGGGCGAGATATTCCGGTCAAATTCTAATTTTTTTCAAAAAATAGAAAATTTCAAACACAATAGAGATATAACATCAAAATCATTTCGATTTTACAATCCCGTTTCTAAATCATAGTCAAAAAGTGCAAATGATCCGATTACATAACAGATCTCTCAAGTTATGTAATCTTTTGTTTTGTTTTAAGGTTGTCGTTCCTATTTGGCTAAAATGCTTTAATGAATCATAAGAAAATGGTTCAGTCGGGTAATTATAGTACGGATCTATCAAGACCTGTAATCTTTGTTAATAATTTATGATTTTTTATTTTTCTATAAAACTGTGTTTTCAATTAATTTCAGAAGTCGATTTGATATTTTTTGTTTGATTTTTAGTTTTCATCCGTGATTTGCTAACATACTTCAATGAATCATAAGAAAATGGTTCAATATGGCGATTATAGTACGGATCTATCAAGATCTGTAATGTTTGTTGAGAATATATGAATTTTTTTTTTTTTTAAAAAAAAAAACATGTTTTCAGTTGATTTCAGAAGTAGATCATATATAAAATCTTATCTTAGTGTTTGTTTTGTCATTTTCTGTTCGTTCTATTTTTGTTAGTGTTTTTCGTGTCCATTTATTTTAATGTTTCCCCATTCTAGGTGTTTCTCGGTTCTTGGTCCATTTTGAGTCTTGTCGTGTTTTTCCTTTGTTTTGTTCGTTTTTGATCTTTTTGTTTGTTTTTCCCAATTTTCTGCGTTTCTCTTGTTGGTGGCAATATGCAGGTTAGGTGGCTCGGTAAGCAGCCGTGAGGTGATCGTTGTCTAAGAGTTGGGATCGAGTTGAGAAGGAAAAGGCGGAACTAGATCCGGAGTCCGGAGGTATGCGTGTGGGGCCGACGAACTTCTGAGCAGAAATTTCTTCACCGCGGCCCGCGATGGTCTTCCCGCGGCCGCGGTATACAAAAACTCCTCCAGCACCAATTTTCTTCGTCGCGGCCGCGAGCACAACGAGGCCCCTGAATCCCGACTTCAGAGCTGAAATATCGCGGCCGCGGGAGATGTCGCGGCCACGAAGCTGTTCTTCGCCGTGGCCCGCGAGCTTCTCCGCGGCCGCGGGAGACGCGATTTTCAGATTTTAAAGTAGCAGTTTTTTTTAAGAACGGGGATTATTATGTTATGTTCTAGAATTTGAATGTTCTTCGTATTTTCACTCAAAAACTCATACTTTCACTTAGTTTGATCTTCGTATTCGATCTTGGAGAGAAAAACTCTGAGATTCGACTTTTGGATTCGGTTTATTCGTGTTTTCGACATTGGATCGTAAGCTTTCATTTCGTTTTCCTATTGATTGAATGGCTTCGATTATTGTATTTGTTGATGTTGAATGCATTATGAGTAGCTAAATTCATTAGCTAGGGTTAGGGGATTATCGTTCCGGTTCGATTTCGTTTATGTGCATGATTAATTGCTCAATCTTTACGAGTTGTGCTTAACCTAGGGTTTTAGATGATTGATCACCATCTTAATCTAATTAATCGATCTTAGAACCGAAAGGGGAGAGATCGTTCGAACTAGGCTCGTGGAGAATAAGCTTGTTCGTTATGGTATTGCTTATGTGTTAGTTGTTTCAAGAACTATTCGTTTACGTCTATCCTCTTGTTACGAAGAGTTATTGAGGATAGACCTCTAGATGAATAGTTCGTCGAGTCATTTAACCGAGCTCTTGATTGCTCGCTAAATGCATTGAGAACCGAAAGCGATTGTCCCCGATACCCTAGCCTCTTTATTCATTGTTGGAATTCGTGTTTTGAGTTTTGAGTTGAGAATTTCTAGTCTTATTTTCATTATTCGTAGTTGATAAATCAAACCCAAAATCGTGAATTAGAATGTTTAGGAATTTCTTTTCTCTTTTCTTGTGATTGAATATCCGTACAAATAATCCGGCCAACCTTCCTTCAGAGACGACCCGGTGTTCGAATCTTTAGATTTGACTTCGGTAAAAATACTTACAACATTTTCTTTCAAAAAATTTGAAATATCAATACAATTTGATTTTTTTTGTCAAAACATAGATTTGTTTTTGCAAAAATGAATGGATCTTGTTATATTTAATGACGTTCTTACGATTTTCTGAAAAGTATTCATGTTGTTCAGTTACAATAGTCAATCTGCATATAAATATGAGTCATATGTCTGGGTTTTCAAATGAAAAAATAAAAGATCTTTAAGTACATCTAATTTCTACCGCAAATTTGTTAAAAAAAAAGGTTTTACTACTCGTTTAAGTTGATTATTAGATATTTTACTTTAATTTTAAGGACTTGTGATTGCACAGAGGTTAAAACAATTGTCAAAAAAGTAAAAAATAATAAATAAAGCAACAAAAAAATAAATTAAAAATATTATTCTTGAATTTTGTAGGGAATAAATGGAAAGAAAAATTACAACAAAAACCACGACACATCAGGCCAACCAAATAACAAAAAAAAAAGCAAAAAAGTTCATCGAGATCATATTTTTTTTTTTCAGCTAAGCATGTAAATAAAAGTGAAATTATTTTAACCAATATAAATAACAAATAAGAAAAAAGGGTAATATATTTATATATATATATTCTCAAACTTTCTGATTAAATAAGAGAAATGGTAATTACAGCAAAATCCATGACTCATATGGGCATAGTTTTTCAACCCGTACCGCCCCGCCAGGTCAACCCGAGACTCGGTCGACTCGGAGCCGGAACCGAAATCGGTCCGGGGGCTATTTGGACCGGACAACAAAGGACCCGGTCAAACCCAGCCGACCCGGCCTTGACCCGGTCGACCCGAAGCATTGACTTGACTGGGTCAACCCAGTTGACCCGCTCCCTATATATATTTATTATTTTATTTTATTTTTCGAAGTATTCTTTATTTAAAAAAAAAACTATGTATATATATTTATATAGTAAATATTTCTCATGAGATACATATTATTAACACTTTAATGTACAAATTTTGTATACACATTTAATTTTGTTAATTTTATGTATATTTATATGACAAAATACTTTATATATAATATTAAAAAAATTTAAAATTAATTATCCAGTTCAGCAATTGAGTCGTTGAGCCGGCGATTGAACCGGTGACCTGGTGACCCGAAAACCTGCTCGGGTCAATTTCCGTGCCGTGTTTAAAAACTATGCATAAGAGATAATGTAATTAAATGCACGATAATAAAATTAAATAAGAAAAATGGTAACTGCTTTAGGCGGGAATTGAAAACTAATAAAATTAAATGCTGAAACTTTTGACGGGATAATTTAATTAAATGCAGGTTAATAAAATTAAATGATGTGTTGCTCCAACTTATATATGTATAGATAGATTCCATAGTCTTTTTGCAATATTGTAGGAATATATGTAAATATATATGTTCAATTATGTACATGCTCAAATAATTTTTCCATCTAGTCCTTTTGCAATATTTTAAGAATATATATGTCAAGTTACGTAGATGTTCAAATTTTTGCAATATTTTAAGAATCAATACAGCATATGTGTATGTGAGCCTATCTCAAACCCAGTTCTATGTCCGAGCTTTTTTGACTAGTGTTTAAAGTCTAAGCCTGCAAGGGCCCGTTTATCATCTGTAAAAGTGACTGGCGGTGCTCAAAGAGAACAGATCAAAATTCAAATTCTACCACTCTTGGGAGCTTGAACACATGAAAACCTCTCAACTATAAAAACTTCAATATGGAGATGTATGTCGATTACAGAGCAAAAGCCACACTATATGTGATGTGAACTCATCCATCTTTCGGTAAAAAATTTTTTACAAATGTAATTTATTACGCAAATTAACCTCTGAAAAGGCTCTCCTTGTACTATAGACCCAAAAACATGTACTCTTACTTTGCCCGAGTAAGTTCTTCCGCAGATTATGCAGCAAAAGCTTACATCAATGCAGCCAACCCGATAGCATTACCTTCATCAACATTGGATTCGGGAGAAGCACCCGAATGACGTGACCTTGCTGAAAAAGTACATTGGTGTCAACAGGATTGACTGATAAAAAGCTTTAAATGGTCTGGTTTAGTCTCTACCATGAGTAATTTCATTATTAACAAGAATTTCTTTGTAAATATATTTTGCTTTTTTTTAGTAACTGAGCTACGATTAGCTTTTACGAAATGTAAACTTTGACATGCGCGAATCATTACTCCAACAAAAATTATCAGAATAGAGAACGGATTACATTGGGAAACCAAATAATCAAATACGACTAGAGCCAGACGTGTTCTATCAGCATTCCAAAGCACAATTTCACAACCAAAAGTAAGTTATTATAATGCACAATATGTTAAGAACCAGAAAACTTACTGAGCTGTTTGTAGGGTATAGAAAAAAAACCACGTCTTTGTGAGAGGACTGTTATAATGAACTTCTATCAACCAAAACTTTACCAACGAAACCAGAATAGCTATAGTTTATCGAGCATATCAAAATTTCTTTGTTTTACTATTTTATATTTGTCCTTCAGTTCTGCTCTATCGCCACAAATAAGTGCACACTATTTAGCATGCAGATCACTTACTAGTGACATTTGTAATGACATTTACGCCTTTCTGAGTCGCAAGCGCCTTCAACTTGTCCCCAGTCGCCATTATCAAAAGACTCTTCATGTGCTGCTTTTGCTCCTTAGGGCTACCTGTCTTGGATAAGGCTTCTTCGAAAGCAAGTAGATCTTGGAGGGTAATACGTGGAAGAGAAAGCAGAATCTGAACAACAAAAAATGGAACATCCGCATCTTATAAGCTGCTTAGAATTTTACCCATTAGCAGGCAAAGTTCATTTATCTCGCTTTTAAGTGTACAGTAATACAACAGGAAGTTTTACTGACCTGCCTCGGCGATGGGTGTCTACCGGATAGGTACACAAAGATCTCACGACAGAAGCCAACTAAATCAGCACTTACGAAGGCATTTGATTCGAGAGTCAGGCCTTGGATAGTAGCAGAAAAGAGATCTTTGCACACAAATTCTCTAAGCTCCAAATTATTTGTTGAAATTGCAAGGAGAACTACTAATCCACAGAAAGGAGATACTTTAGACATGGCATCACCATCTGTCCAATGAAATGCTTCAATACACATCTTCAGGACTGGAACAGCAAGGTTTTTCTTACTGAGTACAAATCTGTGGAAAAAAAAGGTACAACTGACATGAGGCATCTGTCTTACACAATAACACTAACCATAAACAAGTTAATCATGAAAAACATTTAGGGTGCAACTGGAATGATCTCATTTTGAGATTTTTATTGTTTGATATTTTTTAATATATTTCTAAGGTCATAATGTTCGTGTACTCACTTTTTCTCTCACAAATCAGTTTGCCTCATTTTTAAAATAATCATATCACCAATCATTATCACACATTTCCCTTTCATCATCCACCTACACACATAAGTCTAACCGCTAATCATTACTTTATTATTTTTATATCAAATCAACAATTCAACCTTAGTCATTACACTTTCATCTTATTTCCATTCACGTATATTGTCAACAGAATTATTCCCAAATGAAAAATAGCAAACTGAAATGGTATCAATTGGTTTCAAGCAGAACATACCCAACCATAGAACTTCCAGCAAATGCATTCAAGTCTGTCCTAGAAGAATCATCACTGTTGCTGATTTGACTTGCCTGCTCCAGTGAAGGAAGCACGCTATTAAGTCCCGGAGAAGCAATAACAGATAACAGAGAACATGTCTCCCTGGTTAGATCCCTAAGAAGCTTTTCCTCCATAACCTCCACCTTCAGATCCGATCCAGCAAGTATCCCATGCAAGTCGGGAACTTTAGCTTTTCCTTCTTGTAAGAGACTAGACCATGAACAGCAAAGAGCCTCAGACACATGGAGAAGTAATGGATGCAGGAGTTTTTCTAGCCAAACCTCCCACAGGTCCGGGGGACAGTACTTAAGAAATGGAACAATGGCTGAGTGTATCAGCTGCTTTATATGCCTAAACTCCATATACTGTATGTTTTCCATCAATGCTAACATAACCGAATGGGGGTCCACAGATCGGAAAAGGGAGTCTCCAAGTGTCGCGGATAAACCTAATATGCTATACCTGGAGCAAAAAAAATTGAATTAGAGGTGTCTTCAACATTCATCTGACAAATTACAAACCATTCCATGTTCGGCTGTTTGCAACAAGAACCACAACAGCTAATGAAAATTTGATGGTTTAAGAACATTTAATTTAATTGTCTGTATGAGACTTATTTAGGAAACAGAGACGTGATCAGCTGGGGGAAAAAGGCCATGTTTCTCCCACATTAAAATTTAGAAACATTGTAACTCACTACAAGAAAGCTTTAGCGGATGATCGAGAACTGATAAATCTAAGTTATACTATCATATAAAGAATTGCGTACCCACTCTCTCGAATTCCTCTTAACCAGTTTCGTATATCTGTTTCACTGGACTCTGAATAAGCTTCCTTATTGACTTCTAATCGAGATCCATCTTTAAAAGTTAACGCAGCTTTTTGGAATTTATGCTGGCCCTCTCCAAGAAGACTGGTCATTTCAACGTTGCACATAATCATTGCTGCCCTCATTTCTTCCGGAAGAGCCTGAGTGACCGACGGGGACCACAGAGAATGTATTGCACGAAGCAACTGAGAATTGAACAATCAGTACTTGGGTCCACACCGATAATGGTCAAATGCAAGGGATGCTTGGATGTAAAATATTTTGATTTTGTTTGGATTTTTTGGTTTGGTCTGGTTAATTTTGAAAAAAGTGGTATGATTAGTTGTTGGTGGAATTTTGAGTTTATATTAAAAATATATTTAAAATAAAATAATTAAAGTTGATGTGATGTAAAAGTAGGAGAGATGATGTGTAGTGATGGTTAATTAAAATTATATGAGTAGATGAATAGTGAATTAAAGTTAATGTAATCGTTAGAATGATTGAGTGGCATTATTTAATTATATTAATAACATTGAGTATAGTGTGGTTGACTTAAAGTTGAGTTAAAAAAAGTGACTGGTTAAAAATGATTGAATTTTTTTTGAAAAAAAATTGTACCCAAGCATCCCCAAAAGGACTACATCAACTGGAAAATCAGAAAAGATATTCCAAGCATAAATCCTCACTTTTACAAGAGGTGGCAGCATCCATGAGAGATGGGAAACCATCGGGTGCTCAGCAGAAGTATTAGTTTTCAAATTGTTTCCTGAACTCAAACCACCCTTTCGAAAACCACTCCTCTTAAGTGCCTTCTCGAAGAATGTTACTGTGTGAAATATTGACCACATAAACTTCGTCTCAGCGCAAAGCCGAACTAAGCTGGCCGGGTCAGTCAAGTATGCTGCTTGCCATTCTGGTTGAGTCCATTGTTTACTCAAAGGCTCAAGCAACCAGAGCAAAACTTCTTGTTGTTGTTGAGCCCTAAACAAGTTAACAAATTCAACGATGACTTAGATTACAAAAAATTCCACAAGGGAATAGCCAAATTCTTTCTCGTTACGATCTACCAATTACCCGGCAGAAGAAGCCATAATAAGGAAAGCTTCTCCAAGAATATTTTGCTCTGCACGTAGTAAAACACCCTCAGTTTGCAGGTACGACATAGTACTAGCAATTCCCTGTCAAAAATATTAATTTAACTTAAAAGATTGCTTAATCATAACAAATTTTTAACAATAAATATTTATGTGGTGAATTGGGCCAAGTTGCAGACAGTTACTTTAATTCTCAAAACACATTTAACTAGTAAGAAACTGAGATTGCATATTAAAAGAAGTGCATAAGTAGCCTAGGATAATTTTGAAGCAACAAATCAGTAAACTGGATTTCAATGTCTCCAGCTCTTTCATAGGAATAATAAATCCCTAGAGAATAATTTGTTGAAAGCCCACAGAATTTCAGTTGACAATAATCTCAACCTCCTAAAATCAGCATAATTGAATAACTCCCTAAAAAGATGCACTAAACCTGGCATAGTCCGTTGCTAGATAAGCGTAACAGCTATGAAACTGGTCGACAAAGCAGTTAATATACATTACACACTGTTTATTCTACTAATTTTCAATCTGGAGGTTCTAGAATCTACATTATATCTTTAAAATTAGCCCTGGCTCATGATATTTTAGCTCCAAAAATTCCTTGTTCCTGAACAGATTACTTACATCATTTTCATTAAGTTATAGAGAAAGCACCCATAAACCGAGTTTTCTCTGTAGTTTTCTTTTTATGATGGTCAAAGTTCTACAGGAGACACCAAGTACTAGCCTATGAGTATCCATGTGTGTGTGCGTGTGTGTGTCATCA
This sequence comes from Striga hermonthica, assembly GCA_902706635.1. NCBI lineage: Eukaryota > Viridiplantae > Streptophyta > Magnoliopsida > Lamiales > Orobanchaceae > Striga > Striga hermonthica. Next base: position 7,739,508 of record CACSLK010026072.1, read on the forward strand.
AATGAATTGAACCAATCATGGTAGAACGATATATGTCATTTATTCTAGGATTACTAGGATGAGCGAAGGACTCTTAACTTTTAAGTAAACAATTCATATATTAATAAATAGAAATTGAAGCAGCAGATAAGACATCATTGTTTTCAGCAGAGGCCATACTTCCATTTTTTCCTAGTCACTTTTTCAATCTTCTTCTAGAACTAATCATACTGAAATATTACCTTCATGTGAGGCAAGAGGCTTTCATTGGCAGCCTTAGCAAGTCGAATGAAGGATGTACATATCTGCAACCTTGCACGCCGAGCAGTACTTGTTGAAGGATCCTGCAGAAGTTGATTGGCTTTTAGCAAGTGTCATGAGACTATTGCAAATATTATTTTAAACTAAAAAGGACAATATGACAACCTTAACCATGAAAGGTAGGGACGTCAGTAGTTCGAATAATTTATTGACAACGCTGCCAACAGCATCTGGGTAGTACCTCAGGAACGGACCCATTGCCTCTAAATAGTGACCAAGAACTTCCACCAGTAAAGGTTCAGTCCATTTCAATGACATAAACTGTTGAAGCAGACCTTCAGTTGAAGTAACCAGATCAGTAGAATGTTAAGATCTAATAGAAGATACATGTATATGAATTTCAGTCATCAAACCTTCCAATGTTCGATGTAAAGGAATCTGATATTCAGAGCTTTTCTTGCTATATTCATTTGATTCATCAAATATAGAGCCCACAATATTTTCTAAAGCCAAATGCATGCTTTCTATCATGGCCAAATCCTGGATTTCCAAAGTCAGGAGCAACAGGAACAGATTAGCTTGTGAACAAACAAAAATGTAAGTGTAGGGCGTGCAAGAATATGTCAATCAAAAGAGATAAATTAATGTGCAAATACTTACTTGAGTGGGGTTGTGTACAAGCGTAAGGGGCCTTATCACTTCAGTAACTTTCTCAGAAACTTTAGCAGCAGCTAGAAGGGGCTTGTCAGACGCTATGAAACGGATTAATTCTAACTGCATTGCCAAACAGATATTTTCAGGCGTCTTCAAATACACAATCTTAGCTAATTTACTTCTACTTGGCAAAGATACCCTCCCGACTACTGAGAACCTACTGCACTGTCAGTTAATTTACTTCTATTTGGCCTTATAATCCCTCCATAATATATAATAACAAAGATACTCTCCCGACTCCTGGGAAAAATGGAAAGACTGGATCATCCTCGCATTAACATTGAACTTCATACCTTTGTAGATGAATATTCTTACATGCATATAACTTGGAGCCTTTCATTCACTCCCTCTTTCCCTTATTCTATTTATCTTCAGACATATACATAAGAAGACATATCGACAAATACATCATCAAAACACAGGTATATACATATATTTGATACTGAAGAGTTAGTGGTATGCAGGTGATTGTTGGGGTGTCTTTGAGGATGTGGAGCGCAGGAAGAATTTGTGATGTTAAAAGTTATTTAAGATATTAGTTACTACTGTATGTAAACACTATTCCTGTGTTGATTAAATAAAATGGTTAATTACATAACATAGCATCCATTATTTGAGGACTTAAAATTAAAATCAATTATTTCAGTATGTTAACAGGTCAAGACAAGAAATATACCAAGGACGGATGTATAAGTATCAAATATCCATTAAACAACCAACCACTCCCTTAAAATAAACGCCAACAAGAATAATTCACAAGAAAATAACCATACATACAACATGAAATCAACAAAAATGGTGTGTATCTATCTCTGCACCATCAAGACTCAATTTTGTTCAATATCATGTCATCAAGAATCATCTTGACGAACAGATGCTCTTGCCGCAAGAGTCAAGTAACAAAATCAGGCAGTAGTAACTGGAACTTATTTCGAGTGCCATTTTTGTGTTGCAAGAACTCCTAAAATCATGATAGGGACTATCCAATAGAAATTCATATACACATCGAAAGTCAAGCATACCAGTCGTGAGCGATAGTAACTGAAGTCAGTTTTGCTGTCAAATTCATCACTCCACAGCTCCAGCGTTCCAACAGTTGGTGCCATCCCAGAACGAATTTTTTCTTTCTTCACCATGCGTTGGAAGGACGCGTCCAATAGGGCACTGCAAATATCATCAGTTACTAAAGCTATGACATTTATCCTCTCATTGTCAGCCTGCCGAGAACCCCTGTTGGAGTCATCAGTTGGAACAGTCTTGGATTTGGACATTAGGTCACGCATCAGTGACTGTCAGAGCAAGAAACACAACCATCAACCAAAAATGCTAAGGACTCCAATATCCATCACCAAGAGGTACTCTGAAATTATACCAGCCAAAAAAGCAGAGATTGGTAGTGAAGTGTGAACTTTGCATGTTGAAAAAACCCCAGCATCTGAAAATTTGACAAATGAGAATAAGGAACCGAGCTAACGGTTTTTACACAAGTTTCCAGAATTCAATGAAGCAACAACAGACACCATATAGTTTCTAGCTATTTATAGAGATATTTCTCACTTATGGACCCAGTGAATGAATATAGCATTCAACAATTTTTCTCACAGGTCAACACAACCACTCTTTAAACCTAGAGGAATTCTCCGTGGTAAAGTAAGAAACATACACACACATACACACACAAAAAAAGAAAGAAAAAAAAAAAGAAACTGTCACTTAATACATCAAGAGGTAAGTCACTCCACAAGTAGGTGGAGCATTAACCATTACTAGGAGTATTAAAAAACTAGTCTACTAATACTCCTTAACAACAATACTATTAATGTTTAACACTACAATCCCCAAGTCATTATTCCTAAAGAGATTTGGCTTTTAACATAACTCCATGCATCAAGAAAGCAATAAAGTTTACAAAACAATCGGACCTGTTGAAGGTAAAATGAGAAAACTGTGGTATCAGCTGCAATACATTGCAAGTTCGTAGAACCTAATGAAACCAAACATTCACAAATATATTCTGCAAACTCGAGGTCACTCTCACTGGTGCCAGCACCAGAGGTGGATTTGTTAAAAAAATCTCTGGCGAAGTTCATTAAGATCTCGAAGACATTTCTCATAGCAGAATCAAACTCAGAAGCATCATCAGTTGGCCTTTTCCTACATGATAAATTCACAGCAATATTAATCATAAACCAGTTCTACCAAGACTTCCAGTATCTTCAACCAAATTACATAGAATTATCAATAGATAGACAAACTAACTACCTTTGAGTCACAAGTTTGAAAAATTCGCAAGCATGAAGACGAAAATCAGGAGAAGTGAGTAAGAATCCGCAGCTGTTCACCATAGACATGCAACAGAAATTAATCTATTAGACGATTCAAAAAATCACTAGTAGAGGATGGAGTGAGTCATACCCATATATGATTCCATATTTTGCAAGATGAGGTAATGGAGCCCACTCCGCATACGCATTAACGGCATTAACAGCAGCAGTTACTGCCACTGCATGCCGTTTTGCAATGTCCATCTGCTGTTTACCCGCTTCGGTAATTGCAGCTCGATAGTGCCTCTCCAGCAACTAAGCAATAAAGTTAGAGCAAGAAAAATATGGACTAAAATATAACCAAAATAGTGGCAGTTAAAAACTTACTGTGTACAGAAGAGGAAAAATTTCTGACAAGGACTGAGTAAGCCCACGTAATAAAATCCTACGCCTGTCACCTAATCATGGAAATCTCTCTTCACATTAACCATAAGAGTAAAACTTTCAATGACAATTCGTCACTCCAACAATTCAATTAAACAGTATCCGAGAATCTGACAAGAATAAACAGAAAGAAGATCTAAAAAAGAAACATAATATTGAGAATCTAGTTTACTAGGATGAACGTTTCATGTGTGCCATTACGAACCTTCTAAATCCTCATTATGGACAGTAATATCTTCTGGAAGCCATCGGAGTACCATCGATACCAGCTCCGCCTGACAAGTTTAAGATTTTATCAACCATATGTATGGTTCCAAGAACTAACCTTGACCTTTCTTGGGAATCAACAAATATTTTTTGTATTACAAAATGCCTATTATATACAACTACTTGTCTTCGAGCATATATATATACATACATATATATATATAAATATATATGCAATACACCTATTTATATATCTGCACACCATCTTATACATTTTAGTGTGGGTATTTTGATAAACTGAATAAACCGTACAAGCATCACAGTTTTCAACTCAAAACACATGAAAAAAGCAACAAAACACACCATAAATGTTGCTGGGTACCTGTATAGGACCCATGCTGGATAGAGTGGTTATAGATGGGAAAAGTTCTTGCCAAAGACTGGGACCTTCCCTCCTAACTATCTGAAAAGAAAAAAGGAGGAAGAGAGAAAGTGAGATATAAGATGAATCAGTACTAAGCGGTAAGCACTGACGTGGACACTTGTTTCTGGAAATAATCCAGTCAAAACAGTAACGAACCTCTGCAACAAGAGCAGCTGCCTGACTTTTCAAAGCCCATTCTTCACAAGGGTTCGCAATTTCAGAAATCAAATCAACAGCTAGCTTTGCAAAGTCTCTTCGTTCTACTGGGCTTAATTGGTCCCAGCGCAAACGTACTAGATGCTGAAATATAGACGAGAAATACAAATTTGACACATAATTCTACAAATTATTACCCATCTCCTCAGCTTGCATAAATCCTCTACTTTGATGAAATCATCAAAAAATGGAAGCATCGCGTATTACAGGTAGAAGGTGATGACTTGATAATAGGATTTTTCCTTGTCAGACAAACTTTGAAACACTTCATATACAAATGTGCAGAAGATTTCCAACACAAGGATTGACATAAAAAAAATCAAACTAGTATGTTTTTCAATTAACTAAAATTCTGCTATCCACATTTCGGAACAAGTCATTATTACAATTAAAAGACAGCTCATCACATTTAATAAAACATGAAACTCCAAGAATGATGTCTTCTTACTGGCCTCCACAAGGAAAAGAAAACTGAATGATATAGCATTTAAAAGCTATTAAAATTATCTAAAAACTAAAAGAAAATTTCAAAACAAGCATTTCTCATGAAAAAAGAAACTAAACCTGAATGACCCTTTATGTACCTGGAGCATTTTAAAAGCATGCAACCGAATTTCAGACGGCCAATCTCTCTTAACCAATAGAAACGAGGTGTTCGCCAATACACGCGTATCCCCGGCTTTTATCTGAAACAATTAAGTAGCACAGTGACTAGAAAACCCTATCAGATATCCAAAGCAACTGATGTAAACATGATCACAGTCTGAATAATAGAATTCTAAATTATACCAGAGGAAAATTGTCACAGAAACTGAAAATATGGCAATTGTTATCTTCATTATTAAAAATTCATACCACATGCTTTAATTACAAGCAATAAACATGAGATCGATCAGTGAAAATTGTCAATTAAGGCACCAAAAAAAAAATAAAATAAAATAAAATAAAAATGCATTTGAATTACCAAAATCGGGGCCTCAACATAGAGTGGAAACTTACTGTGTCTAAGTAAGCGTATGCCGCAGCTCGAGCATCGGGTGATGAGGTCCAATCTAGGGCAGCAGCTATGGCTCGCGCTACATTGGCTGCGATGCCACTATCGTCCATAACTTTCTTCTTCGACTATCAGCAGCTTTCACGGAGACGGGGCAACGGCGGTTGATATAAGTACAAGAACAACGGAGAGCTTATTTTCAAATGGCGAGGAAGATGGAGAAAGGTTTTGAAACTGAAAGACCGTCGAGAAAAGATTTATTAATCTAATACTTATATAAAAAACTAGTATTGACCCTTTGCGTTTGCACAAATATAAATAATATATTGTGAATTATTTATATGCATATAATGATTAATTATTTTTCTTTCATCTTTTTGCTGGCCTAATTTACAATTATAGGAATTGAAATATTTTATTGGAGTTTTATCAATACAAGGCCTGAAAGATGGGTAAACTATCAATGCGGGGCCTGAAAGATTTTTTTTTCAATTTGGGACCTAAATGTTATAAAACTATCAAATTAGAGACCCGAAAGATGGGTAAACTATCAATACGGGGCTTGAAAGATTATTTTACTCAATTCGGGACTTAAATGTTATAAAACTATCAAATTAAGTGTAGAATTAAAAAAAAAACTCATAACACAATTAAATCTAAAGTTTAAAAAAAATAATATTTAATTATTATATTTTATTTTCATATTCATTCACATTTTTTAAAATTTTGTATTCTTCCATCAATTTTTCTAGTCTTTAACTCACTTTTTCATTCAAACATTTTTACATAATTTATAACCATTCGTACTCTTGAGTGTTTATAATATTATTATCCTCATAAATATTTGTGTTTGTTGTTAAAAAGAATAAAAAAAATAATTATATTAAGTAAATAATTAATATGATTTTTATATTTAAATTGACTTTTATGCTTATTGAAATTTCATTCATATGCATTGATAGTTTAAAAATGGGAATGAATATGAAATAAAATCTAATAATTAAATATTATTTTTTTTAAAAAAAAATTTAATCACCAATCTTTTATTTTTTTATTTTAACTCTAAATTTAATGGTGTTTTGAGTTTTGTTAATTCTAGACTTAATTTGATAGTTTTATAACATTTAAGTCCTGAATTGAGAAAAAAAATCTTTCAGGCCCCGCATTGATAGTTTACCCATCTTTCGGGTCTTTAATTTGATAGTTTTATAACATTTAGGTCCCGAATTGAGAAAAAAAATATTTCAGGCCCCGCATTGATAGTTTACCAATCTTTCAGGGCTTGTATTGATAAAACTCCTATTTTATTTTAAAAATTGCGGTTATCTGATTGGATTTAATGTATATTTTAGTACGTCTTTTTTGTGAATTATTTATTATTTATTTAGAAATTTCGAATATACTTTTTATTTAAAAAATAATAATTTAAATACAACCATAATAATAACATCTAATCACATTATACAATCAACACATTATATGGTCAACTGTCAGAAATCAAAAGTTTAAAATAATTTTTATAATTGGAAGTGATTAGTGTCAATTATTTAATAATTAAATGAAAAATTAAATACATCAAAAGTAACGGTTTTTGGAGGAAAAATGTTGAATTGCCACGTAGGTAAAATTAAATAGGTTTTATTAAATGTTATTAGCTAGTAATTATATATATAGATTATCTCATTTATTAGAATGAGTAGAAAAAAAAAGTTAATTAATAATTAATTGTACATCATATTTACAAAGTTTTTAGATTTTTTAAATCACAAATAAAATAGCATTAAATACCCCTAAAATTATGGGTTTTATTGAATTCATTTTTAATAAAATCTACATCCAAATTTACATATGGTTTTGAAGTGAAAATTTAAAATTCAAAATCTCTTTCTCATTTTAGTTACAATAAAATCGGGTTGCATTCAACACTTGGATCAATTTAAAAATTATTCCATAAATAAAGGAATTTATAGATAATTGTCATCTCTACTCAATCACATAATTATTTTCAATATAAAAAGAGACAAATTATAAAGTAGGGAATCATATATTACTTAATTCAATATCTTAACATTAAAGAATAAATTCATAGTATTATGTAAATTCGTATCTCATATTATTATATCATTAAGAATATATTATAGTTATATTATCAAATCATAAAAAGATATTCAATCCATATTGTAAAAAAAAAATAATTCATATAATTTTATAACAATTCTACTATACTATTTAACAATATTATTTTTTATTATATAATAAAATAATATTTAATATTATATGGTAAACAAGAATAAGTAAAATTGTTACTTTCTATTATATCAAGGGATAAATTTATATGCTAAAATTAAATTTTTATTAGTATAAATGTTTTAGTGAGATAATATATTAATTATTTTACAAGCTAGCCCTAAAATACTCATTTAATGTTCTGGCTAAAAATACAATGCTGGTTAAAAAATGTGAAAAAAAGCTTATAACACTATTGTTTTTTAGACTTAACGTTAATTAAAAGAGGTAGAAAATAGATAATAACCCTATTATTTTTTAGACTAAGCGGACAAGATTGTGAAAATGACTCATTTAATATATATTTTGTCTCGTGCATCGCACGGGGTACGTACTAGACTCTAGGAAAACAACATTTTTAAAATATTAAATTTGTAAAATAGCACAAAATAAAGTTAATTATACATGGCTAAAAGTGAGATTACACTATCACCAAGAGAGATTATCAATTTCCAGCAAGACAATGTAGAAAATAAGGACATTGGAGTTACAAATTTTATAGTACATTATTAGTGCAAGAATCCTCATCTTCATAATTTTAACTACACTTGTATAATGCATGTGTACTACACGGTGTTGAGTTAAGAAATATATGATAAAAGTTATTGCTAATTTTTTTTATTTAAAAATTTTGATGCATTAATTGATGAAAATAATAATAATAATAAAAAAAAGCGGAATAGACAAAGCCGAAAGTAATTTGAAAAAATCGTACTTTAGGAGATAAAATGGTAAGATTGTTACTTCCCAAAACTAAGAAGAAATGTGTAGTAAGAGAAAAAAAATAACAAAATTAAATATACACTTACCAAGTTTGAATAAAGTAATTTATGTCTAATACCAAGTCTAACTCCATAGCAAAAATGAATATATAAACAATATTACAAAGTATAGATTTTCGCCATGTCAGCATCCGAAGCGTGAGAAAACCACTTAGCCTCAACATATTTTGAATTAATATATGAGAGGAATTATACTACTATAATTTCCCATCGTATATAAATCGTCACATAGCACCCATACTAGATCGTGCGGACATATTAATGTGAGTAGTGATATAACACTCAAAAATAGCTTAGTAGACCGGTCTGAGCAAGTAGCTCGATTAAGGCCAGGCTGCTAGATCTCCAGTATATATAGAGGTAAGATGCTCGGTTAAGTAACTCGTATATGGGCTTAAGGTGTCGAGCTACCAGAAAATACATGTCCGGGAAGTGCCAACCTCCAGGAGCGACAAAGTAACCGACCTCGAGGTATCGAGGCCGGGTGGTCTGAGGACAGGTTAGAACTAAGGATGAGATCGAACTAGACCTCGAGATAAGGTCAGGTTTGCTCTCGTAGAGGCCAGGGCAGACTGGTCAAGAGGTTGGAGTCACGACCTAAGGACCAACGAGCTAAAACAGTAAAGGGGTGAAGAATCCTAGTAGTAATGAAAGAATCGCTCGCTCAAGGACTCTTACCAAGATAGAGACGTGGTAAGTTATGAAAGTAAGATCTGGTTGGATCTATTCCCTAACAAGAACTCTTTTCGGCCCCAAGGAATCAACACTATATAAGAGCGACATGTTCTATTTCATCCATAACTACATTCTATTCTTTACATACATTCTATTATCAGTACAGTTTGAGAGAGTTCAGACTTATGCGTCAGAGAGTTTTCGGCGGGACCCCCTCCCAACGTATTGCAGGTCGTTGGAGCTCACGGACGAGGATTGCTCGAAGGCATAGGCATGCAAAACCGTCTATAATTTAAAGTGACGTAACAAATTGGCGTTATCTGTGAAGAGTCTCGGTCTTTTCCTGGATATATAAGGGATTTACAGTATTATCATAACCTAAAGATTAAAAGAAAAAAAAATAAAAAAAAAAATAAAACCACATGGATCCATGAAAACAACAGCTTAAACAAAAAAGATACAAACAATCACCCATTTGGCAAAAATACCGTTGAAACCCATTCTCAGCAAGACCTGTTTGACACAATGCCATGCGATCATGTTATAAGTTTTTTCCATATCTAACTTAACAGCTAGACTACCCCTCCCTCCCAGACCTATGCCTATTCAAGAAGTGAACAACTCCTTGGACTACAATAACATTATCACGAAGTTGCCTTCCAGGAATGTAGGCGACTTGATTTTCACTTACACAAGAATGCAGACAGTTCTTCAGCCTATTTGATGTGCAGTTGCACCTCGAACCAGCTCTCCACAATTCCTCGACCGATTTGCTTCTCAGAGACATGCAAAGATGCCAGGAGATATTTTCGGCGTTGAACTTTTGACGATCAAGCCAGTAGGTGTTATGAAAAGTAGTATGGAAATACAAAAATATTGAAAGCTTATAATGTATAAAGTGTGAATTTACCTTCTCCAAATTGTACCTATTTATAGAAGATTATTGGCTACCTGAACAAACCTTTGTTCTGCCTAAAGGCACGTTTGATTGCCCCGACTGCAAAAAAGGGCTACCTGTCGGTTATTAGGTTACCCGTAGGTCTGCCCACAAGTTATTTGGTTCTATCTTCATACGTCAGATCATGTATCTCTTTTGTTTATGACCCTACACGTGTCCTTTGTTAACAACGTGGACTTGACCTACCGTGTTGATTGATCTATTTTCTAATCGAGCTAATTACCATGTTATCACGCCCGAGCTCTTATATGTCCGAGTTGTTGACAAGCCTTATTTACCCGAGCTCCCCAATATCGGCACTATAGTCATTCCTAAATTGACCGAGCTCCTTAATGTTCAAGCTATAGTCATTCCTAACTTTTTCGAACTTCTTAATGTCCGAGCTATAGATATACCTAAGTTGTCCGAGCTCTTTAATGTCCGAGCTATAGACGTGCCTTAAGTACCCGAGCTACCTAGGCCCTCATATTCCTGAACCAATCAGCCTAGCTAGTCTTCGACATACGAATTGAGCTGGTCATGACTATCTCAATCGACTGTCTTATGTACTATATCGCTATATAGTAGTCAAAATTTTAGATATAATATTGTAAGAAACTCACACATACTAATAGGTCTGAAATTTCTAAGGGATTATGAATTCACGCATTTGGGGATTAGAGTTATAGGTGATGCTTGGATACAAATTTATCTAAAAATATCCAATCATTTTTAACCAATCATTTATTTTAACTCAAATCTAACTCAACTTTAACTCAATCACGTTTAATACAAGTCTCGCACCCTGCCCGGCTGGAATTCGCCTTAAGCTTGCTCTTCTCGTCGGTTGGACGCGGAACCTGCACGAAACTCCCACACCGGAGGTGTTTTCCGGTGAAGAGCCTCCAACGCTCAAGTCAGATCTTGAGAGATAATATGAGTGTATAGAAAGATGTAAAGTATATCAGATTGTCCCGAAAATGAGGATTCTTGCCCTTATTTATAAGGGCGAGTTACCTGTATTGCACGCG
>CACSLK010026072.1:7753607-7775919 GCA_902706635.1 Striga hermonthica
TAAAATAATAATTAAGTATTATATGGTGAACAAGAATAAGTAAGATTGTTATTCTCCCTTATATCAAGGAATACATAAATATACTAAAATTCAAATTTAAATTAGGATAAATGTGTTAGTGAAATAATATATTAATAATTTTAATATTTTGACCAAAAATATAACGTTGATTAAAAGAGGTGCAAAATATATTATAACCTTATTGTTTATTATACTTAACGTTGATTAAAAGAGATGAAAATAGATGATAACCCTATTGTTCTATATACTTAAACAGACAAAACATGTGAAAATAACTCATTTAATATTTCCATCTCGTGCATCGCACGGGGTACGTACTAGTGATTTATTAATCTAATACTTATATAAAAAATTATCTCATTTATTAGAATTAGTAAAAAAAAGTCAATTAATAATTAATTGTACCTCATATTTACAAAGTTTTTAGATTTTTTAAATCACAAAATAAAATAGTATTAAATGCCCTAAAATTATGGGTTTTATTGAAGTGAAAATTTACATATGGTTTTGAAGTGAAAATTTAAAATTCAAAATCTCTTTCTCATTTTAGTTACAATAAAATCGGGTTGCATTCAACACTTGGATCAATTTAAAAATTATTCCTTAAATGAAGAAATTCATAGATAATTGTTATCTCTACTCAATCACATGATTATTTTCAATATAAAAAGAGACAAATTATAAAGTAGAGAATCATATATTACCTAATTCAATATCTTAACATTAAGGAATAAATTCATAGTATTATGTAAATTCGTATCTCATATTATTATATCATTAAGAATATGTTATAGTTATATTATCAAATCATAAAAAGATATTAAATCTATATTGTAAAAAAAATAATTCATATAATTTTATAACAATTATACTATACTATTTAACAATATTCTTTTTTATTATATAATATTTTTTTATTATATCAATATTCTTTTTTATTACATAATAAAATAATATTTAAATATTATATGGTGAACAAGAATAAGTAAAACTGTTACTTTCTATTATATCAAGGGATAAATTTATATGCTAAAATTAAATTTTTATTAGTATCAATGTTTTAGTGAGATAATATATTAATTATTTTACAAGTAGCGCTAAAATACTCATTTAATGTTTTGGCTAAAAATACAATGCTGGTTAAAATATGTGGAAAAAAAGCTTATAACCCTATTGTTTTTTAGACTTAATCGTTGATTAAAAGAGGTAGAAAATAGATAATAACCCTATTATTTTTTAGACTTAAACGGACAAGACTGTGAAAATGACTCATTTAATATATTTGACTTGTGCATCGCACGGGGTACGTACTAGTCTCTAGGAAAACAACATTTAAAAAAAAAGTAAAATAGCACAAAATAAAGTTAATTATACATGGCTAAAAGTGAGATTACACTATCACCAAGAGAGATTATCAATTTCCTGCAAGACAATGTAGAAAATAAGGACATTGGAGTTACAAATTTTATACTCCCTCCTATTCATAATAAATGTCGTTTTGAGAAGTTGCACAGTTATTAAGATTTTTTTTTTTTTTTGCCAATAATATCTCTCATTAATGAGGATAGAGATAAATGTTTTGAGAAAAGATGAATAATGAATATAAAAATACGTAATGTATTTTTTAGCTAAATGAGGGTAATAATAGAAAAATATGTACAAAATATCCAAAATGACTTTTATTTTGTTAATCGTTGATAATGTCAAAATGACATTTAAAAAGAATAGGAGGTAGTACATTATTAGTGCAAGAATCCTCATCTTCATAATTCTAACTACACTTGTACAATACTCGTGTACTACACAGGTGTTGAGTTAAGAAATATATAATAAAAGTTATTGCTAATTTTTTTATTTAAAAATTTTGATGCATTAATTGATGAAAATAATAATAATAAAAAAAAAGCAAAATAGACAAAGCCGAATGTAATTTGAAAAAAGCGTACTATAGGAGATAAAATGGTAAGATTGTTACTTCCCAAAACTAAGAACAAAATATGTAGTAAGAGAAAAAAAAATAACAAAATTAAATATACACTTACCAAGTTTGAAAAAAGTAATTTATGTCTAATACCAAGTCTAACTCCATAGCAAAAATGAATATATAAAAAATATTACAAAGTATGAATTTTCGTCATATCAGCATCCGAAGCGTGAGAAACTACCATTTAGGCTCAACGTAATTTGAATTAATATATAGGGAGGGATTATACTATTATAATTTCCCATCGTATATAAATCGTCATATAGCACCCATACTAGATTAATCTATACTTATATAAAAAGTTATCTCATTTACTAATTCAGTTATCTCATTTACTAGAATTAGTAGAAAGAAAGGTCTAACTAATAATTAATTCCACATCCTATTTAGAAAGTTTTTTAAATTATTTAAATCACAAAATAAGATAGCATTAAATGCTCCTAAAATTATGGGTTTTATTGAATTCATTTTTAATAAAATCTACATCCAAATTTACATATAGTTTTGAAGTAAAAATTTGAAATTCAAAATCTCTTCTCATTTTATTTACAATAAAATCGGGTTGCATTCAACACTTGGATCAATTTAAAAATTATTCCTTAAATGAGGAATTTATAGATAATTGTTATCTCTACTCAATCACATGATTATTTTCAATATAAAAAGAGACAAATTATAAAGTAGGGAATCATATATTACCTAATTCAATATCTTAACATTAAGGAATAAATTCATAGTATTATGTAAATTTGTATCTCATATTATTATATCATTAAGAATATATTATAGTTATATTATCAAATCATAAAAAGATATTAAATCCATACTGTAAAAAAATAATTCATATAGTTTTATAACAATTCTTTTTATCATATAATTTTATATGAATTATAAAATAATTTATATAATTTTATATGAATTATAAAATTCTATTTAATAATATTCTTTTTATATGAATTATAAAATAATTCATATAATTTTATAACAATTCTATTTAACAATATTTTTTTATTATATATTAAAATAATATTTAAATATTATATGGTGAACAAGAATAAGTAAAACTGTTACTTTCTATTATATCAAGGGATAAATTTATATGCTAAAATTAATTTTTTATTAGTATAAATGTTTTAGTGATATAATATATTAATTATTTAACAAGCTAACCCTAAAATACTCATTTAATGTTCTGGCTAAAAATACAATGCTGGTTAAAAAATGTGGAAAAAAACTTATAACCCTATTATTTTTTAGACTTAACGTTGATTAAAAGAGGTAGAAAATAGATAATAACCTTATTATTTTTAGACTTAAACGGACAAGACTGTGAAAATGACTCATTTAATATATTTAGCCCGTGCATCGCACAAGGTACGTACTAGTCTCTGGAAAAACAACATTTTTAAAAATTAAATTTGTAAAATAACACGAAATAAAGTTAATTATACATGGCTAAAAGTGAGATTACACTATCACCAAAAGAGATTATCAATTTCCCGCAAGACATTGTAGAAAATAAGGACATTGGAGTTACAAATTTTATAGTACATTATTAGTGCAAGAATCCTCATCTTCATAATTCTAACTACACTTGTACAATACTCGTGTACTACAGGGGTGTTGAGTTAACAAATATATGATAAAAGTTATTGCTATTTTTTTTTATTAAAAAATTTTGATGCATTAATTGATGAAAATAATATTAATAAAAAAAAGGGAATAGACAAAGCCGAAAGAAATTTGAAAAAATCGTACTTTGGAGATAAAATGGTAATAGTGTTACTTCCCAAAACTAAGAAGAAAATGTGAAGTAAGAGAAAAAAAAATAACAAAATTAAATATACACTTACCGAGTTTGAAAAAAGTAATTTATGTCGTCTAATATCAAGTCTAACTTCATAGCAAAAATGAATATATATACAATATTACAAAGTATAGATTTTCGACATGTCAGCATCCGAATTGTGAGAAACTACCACTTAAGCTCAACATATTTTGAATTAATATATAGGGAGAGATTATACTACTATAATTTCCCGTTGTATATAAATCGTCATATAGCACCCATACTAGATCGTGCGGACAAATTAATGTGAGTAGTGATATAACACTCAAAAATAGCTTGGTAGACCGGTCTGAGCAAGTAGCTCGGTTAAGGCCAGGTTGCTAGAGCTCCAGTGTCTATAGAGGTAAGATGCTCAGTTAAGTAACTCGTATATGAGCTTAAGGTGTCGAGCTACCAGAAAATACATGTCCTGGAAGTGCCAACCTCCAGGAGCGGCAAAGTAACCGACCTCGAGGTATCGAGGTCGGGTGGTTTGAGGACATGTTAGAACTAAGAATGAGATCGGACTAGATCTCGAGATAAGGTCAGGTTTGCTCTCGTAGAGGCCAGGGCAGACTGGTCAAGAGGTTAGAGTCACGACCTAAGGACCAACGAGCTAAAACAGTAAAGGGGTGAAGAATCCTAGTAGTAATGAAAGAATCGCTCGCTCAAGGACTCTTACCAAGATAGAGACGTGGTAAGTTATGAAAGTAAGATCTGGTTGGATCTATTCCCTAACAAGAACTCTCTTCGGCCCCAAGGAATCAGCACTATATAAGAGCGACATGTGTTATTTCATCCATAACTACATTCTATGCTTTTACATACATTCTATTATCTGTACAGTTTGAGAGAGTTTAGACTTATGCGTCAGAGAGTTTTCGGCGAAACCCCCTCCCGAGGTATAGCAGGTCGTTGGAGCTCAAGGACGAGGATTGTTCGAAGGCATAGGCATGCAAAATCGTCTATAATTTAAAGTGACATAACAATTGGCGTTATCTGTGAAGAGCCTCGGTCTTTTCCTGGATATATAAGGGATTTATGGTATTTTCATAACCTAAAGATTCAAAAGACAATTAAAAGAAATTAATAATAAAAATAAAAATAATAAAACCACAAGGATCCATGAAAACAACAGCTTAAACAAAAAAGATACAAACAATTTGGCAAAAATATCGTTGAAACCCATTCTCAGCAAGACCTATTTGACACAATGTCATTCGATCATGTTATAAGCTTTTTCCATATCTAACTTAACAGCTATGTACCCCAACCTCCCAGACCTATGCCTATTCAAGAAGTGAACAACTCCTTGGATTACAATAACATTATCACGAAGTTGCCTTCCAGGAATGTAGACGACTTGATTTTCACTTACACAAGAATGCAGACAGTTCTTCAGCCTATTTGATGTGCAGTTGCACCTCGAACCAGCTCTCCACAATTCCTCGACCGATTTTCTTCTCAGAGACATGCAAAGATGCCAGGAGATGTTTTCGGTGTTGAACTTTTGACGATCAAGCAAGTAGGTGATATGAAAAGTAGTATGGAAATACCGAAATATTGAAAGCTTATAATGTATAAAGTGTGAATTTACCTTCTCCAAATTGTACATATTTATAGAAGATTATTGGCTACCTGAACAAACCTCCATTCTGCCTAAAGGCACGTTTGATTGCCCCGACTGCAAAAAAGGGCTACCCGTCGGTTATTAGGCTACCCGTAGGTCTGTCCATAAGTTATTTGGTTCTATCTTCGTACATCAGATCATGTATCTCTTTTGTTTATGACCCTATACGTGTCCTTTGTTAACAACGTGGACTTGACCTATCATGTTCGTTGATCCATTTTCTAATCGAGCTAATTACCATGTTATCACGCCCGAGCTCTTATATGACCGAGTTGCTGACAAGCCTTATTTACCCGAGCTCCACAATATCCGCGCTATAGTCATTCCTAAATTGACCGAGCTCCTTAATGTTCAAGTTATAGTCATTCCTAAATTTTTCGAACTTCTTAATGTCCGAGTTATAGATATACCTAAGTTGTCCGAGCTCTTTAATGTCCGAGCTATAGACGTGCCTTAAGTACCCGAGCTACCTAGGCCCTCATATTCCTGAACCAATCAACCTAGCTAGTCTTCGACATACGAACTGAGTTGGTCGTGACTATCTCAATCGAGCTATCTTATGTACTATATCGCTATATATTAGTCAAAATTTTAGATATAATTTAAAAACTCACACATTTCTAAGGGATTATGAATTCAAGCATTTGGGGATTAGAGTTATAAGTGATGCTTGGATACAAATTTATCTAAAAATATCCAATCATTTTTAACCAATCATTTATTTTAACTCAAATCTAACTCAATTTAAGTCAATCACGTTATCATCAATATTATTAATATAATTACATAATATCAATCAATCATTCTTACATATTACACCAACTTTAATTACCTATTCATTACCTCACATCATTTTGACTAACCATCACTTCACATCACATCTTATCTTTCTTATTTTCATATCAAATCAATTTTAATTATTTTATATTAAATATTATTCAATTATAAACTAAAAATTCCACTAACAACTAATCACACCACTTTTTTTTTTTTTCAAAATTAACCATACTAAACCAAAAATTCCGATAAAAAAAAAAAAGGTTTTCCAAATTGGCACACTTTGGCTAGAGTTTTAACTTTGTGACAAACTTATATGACAGATTGAAGGAGAAAATGGAGCAGGTAGAGTTTTAACTTTTAGTGGCCAAATTAGCATGATCTGGCTATAAGCTTCCTGAAGCATAAACAAATCTCAAAAATGAGGGAAGCAAAAGTGCATAATTACAAGCCTGCTAAACCTAACATCACATTAATTAAAAAAAAAAAGCTTCTCCCATTTGTCAATTTTATATAAAAAGATCCCAAAACATGCTTTTGTATGCTAATTTGTTCAGAGTCCCCAAAATGCACTTTAAATTCATATCCATATACAGTTGAAGATCATAATTTGGGCACAACAAAATGAAACCAGAAGAAGGGCCTAGTCAAGTAACTAACAAAGACTCAGGGGAGATGAGGAGAGGTACTTCTATCGTAGACCTCGTTTTAAGGATCTTCGCGATTTTCGGGACGTTAGGAAGTACAATCGCAATGGGAACCACCTACCAGACTCTTCCGTTTTCGACTCAGGCAGTGATTTACCAGGCTCAATACGATGACATACCGACCTTTAGGTCCGCAATCGAAAAAACAAAAATAGTATAGATGTTATAATGTCATTACATAAATTACTTCATTTCATTAAATTTTTCCAATATTATTAATGTTTTGTGAGTGAAGGTTTTTCGTGATCGCGAGCGCAATAGTGTGCGGAGGCCTTGCTATTTCTCTACCAGTGTCGATTTATCATGTTATCAGGACAAAGGCAATGAAGAGCAGGGCCTTGCTGATTTTCTTCGACACGGTAGTAAAACATATATCCTCTCCACTTACGAAAAATTAACTTAGTATAGTTACCACAGATTCGTAATCCATGTAAATAATATTTTGCAGATAATGTTAGCTGTGCTCACTGCAGGTTCCTCGTCAGCGGCAGCTGTAGTGTATTTAGCACACAAAGGAAATGCATCGGCAAATTGGCTCGCCATTTGCCGACAGTACCGAAATTTTTGTGAGCGCATAACGGTGTCCTTGATCGGCTCGTTTGGGGCTGTCATAATCTTGATTCTGTTGATCCCTTGGTCGGGATTTATCTTATCGAAGCAATGGTGATTACCAAGAACTGTGTAAAAATAATAAATGGCTATAATGATCCTCTCCTGTAATTTTCAATGAACTTTAAGTTTACGTCTGAAAATTATGTATAGTCCTCAATTTGGTTTTAAACTGTTGTTGATATATGAATTTTTGTTGGTCTTGTTGAGTGTTGTTAGATGATAAATAGAGTACTATACAAGAAAACCAACATGATATATGAACTGATGCATAGGCTCGTTTTCTGCCTTGTACAAGAGAAATTCCTTCATTAATTTTGTAAACCAACATTTTCCCAAATTGTCATGATTCAAATTATTTTCACTCAACACAATATGTTCCCCGTTAAATATATACATGAATGTTCAAACGAATAATTTTGAACTTTCTATATTTAGCATCAAATAATTTAGCTACAAATATACCATCATCACATCAACATCAACATACCCAGTATATTCCCAACAGGTTGGGGTCTGGGGGGTCAGTTGTACGCAGACCTTACCCTTGTAATTATACAAGGAGGCTGTTTCCATAAGGACCCAAGGTGCGTTGCGTCGTTTGATATATTTTTTTTTCTAGATACTTCACTAATAGAAGAAGCACTAGAATTTAATTGAGTCATTTTGATCTAGTCCATTATTAGCACTATGCCAGGAGAATTGTCAACAATGACTCTTCCAGCTCCATATGCAATGGACATATAGCTACAAATATACCATTTTTTTTTTTAAAAAAAAAAAAAATCACTTATCTTAATAATAATAATAATAATAATAATAATAATAATAATAATAATAATAATAATAATAATAATAATAATAATTGATAGGGAACATGATTAAAGCATAGAGTACCACAAACTCAACACCGACCGAGACGGAACGAAGCCCGTAAGATGGGCCGAGTCACCGAGGCCATCTGCGCGATCGAGCTTTTAGGCTTGGTCTTCGATCTCTTAGGCTCGGCCACCATTAAATCGATGTAATATTTTATGATACCCGTACATGAGACAAATGCCTATATATATATATATATATATATTGAAACGTTAACTGCGGTAAGTAAGTCACATTTATTATTCAACAATCATAATATTGTTACGATTCATCTTCTCATTCCATCTCCCGACACTAACTTAAGCTTCAGAGGGTTTTGACGCCGGAAAACCTCTGGCGTCCCTTTGCAGGTACCCGCAAACTCCAACTCTGGCCAGAAGTCGGAAGAGGAGGCCACATCCTTGAACCAAGGACTGCTCTGGACCGGAGCCATCTGCGCTAGACCGTAGTAATAATAATAATAATAATAACAATAATAATAATAATAATAATAATAATAATAATAATAATAATAATTAACTAAAAAAGTGAGGATGATTGGACATAAAAAAATTTGGTTTTGTTTATATTTTTTTGTTTGTTTCGAAAAAAATTGTATGATTAGTTCTTAGTGAGTATATTAAAATAATATTTAAAATAAAATAATTAAAGTTGATTTGATGTAAAGTATGAGAGAGAATATTTGGAGTGATGATTAACTAAAATTATGTGAGTGAATGAATAATAAATTAAGGTGATGTGGTGTATAAGAATGATTGATTGATATTATTTAATTATATTGATAATATTGATGATAGTGGAGGTTGAGTTAAAGTTGAGTTGAAAAAGTGGTTGAGTTAAAAATGTTTGGATTTTTTCGAGGAATTTTGTATCCAAGCATGCTTAAGAGTTTTCAGTTTGTTTGTATGGTTGTGTTGTTGTATCTATGCTTCCTTTGGTAGGCTTTCCCCATTAGGCTACTAAGTTTGTTCGCCGAGCTATTTTGAGTGCTACATCATACCCGACTTTCTTCACAAAATTGTAGCCTACTTTTCCTCTATTCTTGAGCTAATGAGACAATAAGAATAATTGTCAAGTACTCCATTTTTCAACAAGTGCAAAACATACCTTCTTGAGATAGTGAAGAGACCTTGCAATTTCCTTGTTTAAAACACGAAATAATCTGATTAGTTTCTTTGTTTAAAAAGACTCAATATTTAATTGTCATAATAGTTGATTTATTTATTTAAATTTATTATGTTCATTATCCATTTATCCATGTTAATTAATTATTGCTTTTGAATGAGATTAATTTAGAATTGCATAAATATTTAAAAACCGTCATTTAAATTATACTAAGTTTGGGAAGATATTTTAAATTAAAGTTAATTTCAAAATTCCTAAGGTCTCAATTTATAATTTATTGCTAAATCAATTAATTGAAGTATTGACTCCCTCTCGAATGCCATCACTAAAATTAATGGTAGAAAATTACCCGGACGAATTTCTACGATTACTATACACTTTCCAAAAAAGATAGTAGCTTTAAATAATATACCTGATATGGCAAAGCCATCATAACTCCAAAATTGCATCATGCCTATACCTCAAATTACTCATAGTCGGTCTAGCAATATTGAACCAGTCAATACATATAGGCAGAAACATAAAATATACCTCATAATTTAAAGCAAATAATAAATTTGTCGAGCAATTTCTTGTGATGTTAAAATTAAATACCAACTAACTAATATAAATTAAGTAAAATGTGTACTAAAAAAATAATAGTACAAAATTAGTGAACAATATTTAGTGACTAACTAAAAATGACGCAAAAAAAAAAAAAAAAAGAACAACAGCAACTAATTTTCGTGTTTTAGACAGAATTTTGTTCACGATTTAATTAGTTAATGGATATATTTTGGAAAAATTAAAAATTTATTGAATAAATTATTATTTAATTTACATTATTAGTCATATTCTATAATTTTTTTCCTATTATAAACTACAAATATATTTTCAATCTTAATATGACTCATTCCTTTCTCCCAAATTCCAACCATAGAATAGAAACCATCTATTATTCCAAAATACTAGACGCGGCCAGGTGCCGATTCTCGGCCCGGCCCGGCGGGCCACGGGCCCTCCAACACATAGCCCGCGACCTGCCCTCCTAAAAACCAAGGGTCGGTTGACAGTACCGGCGCGAACCGTCGGTTCACCGACCCGGCAGTTCACGGGCCGGTACGACCCTAAAATTTTTTTAACAAGGTGGCCCGCCGTCTGACTCGGTCTAGATCGGTCGGACCAAAATAAAAAAACCGCAACCCTACGGGTCTCGGTTCAACAAACCGGCCCTTAAGAGGCCGGAACGTATCTACAAAATACACCGTTGCAAATGCAAAAAACCAGCACGATCCAAGTTTTAATTACCCGATGCAGACATTTACTAAATATTTACATACTCATAATCCAAAACTGTCTGAATTCTGACGTCACCACGGCCCCATTAATATCCCGACAATATTATGTGATGCTTGTGTGACGCTTCAGTATTGATATTCTTTATTAGTTTTTCTTGCTATTTTTCATCACACGCTTATTTACACAATGAAACTGCGAACCAAATAATGAGGGATTCGGACATATAAATATCTATCTATCTATATATACAAGATTCAATAAATTTTGTTCAGACAGGAAATAATAATATTACGAGTTCATTTAATAAAAATTGGTTTTCATTAATAAAATTATGTTCCTCATTTATTTATTATTAGAATATAATATCACTTGTAATTGTCTCATATCGTTTATATAAGGAAAATATGCCTAACATTAAGCTTAGTGGGCTACTACTCCTACCACCAATTGATTTTGGGATGAAACTTCACTGGGGTTCATCTGAGCTTTTCTGTTATGGTGCGCTTCACGTGCATGAGACCACACCCGTTTTTTCCCGTTTCTTACATGGTATGAACAGATCTGGCGTGGGTCTTGGCCATGACGTACCTGTTACCCGACTCCATATATGGGCTTGTGCTTCGTATGAAGGATTCACAAGTGAGAGGGCCTATTAGAATATAAAGTGGGATACTCCTCCTACCACCAATTGATTTTGGGAACTGCACCCGTATTCTCTCGTTTCTTACAACAATTTAACTTTCAGTTACACGTACATTTCATTTTGACAAATTAATCCTATTTATTTTGGATGTTGCCCATTTCTGTAATGTCTTTATCTTCTTCTATATTTAATTATTATTCTCTTCCATTATATTGCTTTGCGTGCAAATGCACAGGGTAAAACTAGTATATATAATTGTTGGCAAAATATCCATTTTTCGGTTGCCGCAATTCTATAATAATAATAATAATAATATTTCAACAAAACTATTTGACCATGAACCCTCCGAATTATAAAAATTACATACCCACAAACTTTTTTCCAATCAATATAGTGATTCATATATACTTAAATAACTTATATTCATATTAATTTTTCACTAATGATCAAATTTCGAAAATATAATATGTCCATTATCTCGAATTTCAATATCAAAATTCACACATATTATATGTCCTAACCCTATTTTTTTCGGGCTAAACGGGCCGACCCGTCGGGCCAAAGACCGTTTAACATCTCTATTGATATATATATTATATAATTTCCTATGCTTGCAGGTGGTTTACCTCATAAATCTCTTTAGGTGAAATATTTATAGTAAGTTTTGTACCTCATTTATTATTTCCCTTAATGTATATATACTCCCAAACCAAAGTACTTTCCCCCAAAAGCTCATCAAACTTAACTCTTCACACCTTCTAGTGTGTGTACTCACTTTGGGCCAAAAAAAATAAATAAATAAATAAATAAATAAATAAAAAAGAAAAAAAAACCCTAATATGGGAAAACCTAACTGCCATGCAGAGAAAGAGTTGAAAAAGGGGCCATGGACTCGAGATGAAGATCAGAAGCTGTTGGCTTACATTAAACAACACGGCCATGGCAACTGGCGCTCTCTCCCAGATAAAGCAGGTCTTTTATTTTATTTAATTTTTACTTGTATGGGCGACGCCTACGACATCGTGTAGTAGCCACGGTTTAACTTTTAGTGGAGGATCAATTAGTCTCTGACAACCATTAGGACACGAATGCGCCAAGGTCGCATGCATTCGTGTATATGGTTTATTTAATTACTCTTGAATTTCATGTAGGGTTAGAGAGGTGTGGAAAAAGCTGCAGACTGAGGTGGACAAATTATCTGCGACCCGATATTAAGAGAGGAAAGATGAGCTCTCATGAAGAGCAGACCATTATTCGACTCCATGCGCTTCTCGGCAACAAGTAATTATCAATATATTATTTCAATTTAAATCTATTTTTTCTAATTCTTTGTTCGTCTGAGATTTGTCGTTGTTATTATGAATTCATATTCGCATAAAACGTACTACTTTCTTTTATTACACTAGCTATAATTAGGTTCTCGCTTTGTCGTATTTTGTTCGAGTATCTACACTTATTATGATCGTGACACTTGAAAATTGTGTTGCTTTTATAGTCAAGTAACAAATGCAAAAGATGAAATATAGTCACTTTTTTTTGCCATGTGAATCACACAGTGATCACCCTTACTACAAATAATCGTTTCTAAGAATCTGGGATCCAAGAAACGGTCTCGAAAACTCCAGAAATATGTGAAACGACGCAATTATCACCCTTAAACTATATAGTATTTGCTAGTAATATACTGCGTGGTGTTGATATCAGGTGGTCAGCAATAGCAGCCCAGCTACCCAAAAGAACCGACAACGAGATAAAAAACTACTGGAACACCCGCCTCAAGAAACGTCTGGCCCGAATGGGGATCGACCCGACCACCCACAAGCCCAAGAACACCAACTCGGCCCAATCCCAACACTCAACCATCCTCAGCCACATGGCCCAATGGGAAGCCGCTCGCCTAGAGGCCGAGGCCCGCGCCTCTCGCCCCCACCAACTCCGCCGTTTTCCCATCCGGCCGCTGCCGCCCAGGCACGTGGCGGCAATGCCACCGTGCCTGGACGTGCTGAAGGTCTGGCAGGCAACTTCTGGGAAGCTCGACTCTCCAACCTCTACTCTCAACTTCTCCAATAACAATAATGTTACGGCTCCTTTAGCCCCTACGCTTGGGATGGAAAAACCGACGTGCGGCAACATTGAGCTGGAGGGCAAAATGGACAATTTGTCGGGTCTAGACTATGCGAATCTTGTGTACAATAACGTGGATTGTGATGCGGTGGGTGCATTGGACCTTGTCGCACCCGATCGTGGTCGGGAAGGTGTTGGGGAGTTTGAGGATGTAAGGAACTATTGGAATGACATACTTAACTTGGTGAGCTCGCCTATGGAGTTGCCCGGGTTTTGGGACTTGTGAGGGTAGTTTGGGAGTGTGGGTTGGTTTCTAAGGATTTAGGGTTTTATGATGTGTTGAAAATAGCTATAGGAAGAGAGATATAACTATGGAATTATAGTGTTGTTTTGGCAAATTTGGGACAATATAAAAGGTTTAGAGTATTGTAGATTAGTTTTGCAATGTGGATGTCATTATTATTGTCCGGTGACTAAATAATTATATTTTGCATTACATTTTTTTTTATTTTTTTTTATTTTTTTTTAATTTTTTTTTTTATCAGAATTAAAGTTTTTATTCTATCACTATCTTTCAAATTTCAACTTATGCTACCTTGATTGTTATAGTCTTTTAAGACTTTTTAAAGTGAGTGACTTTGGTGCTATCTTGTGAAATTTTTAATGATTTTGGCTGATCTCACAAATTTGATGAGATTTTTATTGAGATTTTGTTTTCCAATTTTATTAAAATAGTCTCCAGAAGTTTTTCGGTTTAAAAAGTTTTTCAATTGAATACACCGAGACTTTGAGAGATTTATAAAAAGTCTTAAAAAGTTTCAGTTGAATGCATGCAGACTTTTTATAATTCTCAGAAAGTTTCAATAGAATACACACCGGAATTTTGAAAGTCTTACAAAATCTTAATTGAATCGATTTTTTTTTTAAGAATATGTAAATTTTCTTCTACGAGTCTTCCTATATATAGCTACCAAATACAAATGAGATATTAGGATTTTTTTTTTTTAATAACATGTTAACATAAAACTTTCACTAATATATTTTAAAACATTTATTGAGACTACACATACAATATGAGGTGACCTCCGTGACACCAATATTTTTTATATTACACCAATATGCTGCCAATAAATATTATTTATATATATATATTCTTCCAATAAATATTTGTTTATTTTTAATTATATCAATTTTAGCCGTATATTTTATTTTCAGTCAGAGTTTCTAAATTATTTCACTAAATATACTTATGTTTCACTTTTTCCATCGACTAGACAATGGGTGTGTGTCAACTAAAAATTTAGTAATGGGCTGACGGAATTCTTATGATGCAAGTTGCAACCCATTTACGAGTGTTAGACAAGTTGGGCTGAAATCGAACCCCAATAACACATTATCCGGGCCCAACATATTTTACGAGACTATATGGAGTTATATATTGAGCCCATTTAAAATTCTTGTATTTCAAATATTTGTCTAGCAGCAAACAACTCACATAATTCCCACCACACAGCAGTATTGTACTTGGCTACTGTATCGAAATGCGAACGCCGGCGACCGAGTGGTGTCTAGAAAATCACTCCGACGTCCCTGGCGGCCAGTGCGGCGGAGACGGAGACCTTCCCCGTTGACCTTCTGAAAACTCGCCTCCGGCTTCACGGCGAATTGATGCGGCCTTCAAAGTCGCGCAAAACGATGGCGTTTTGGGGTTGGATAAAGCCTCGTCCCCTGCAATTCTCCGGCGCATGTTCTTCACTCCGACTCAAATTGTTTCGCTACACGAGCATTTGCGCCGCCGTACTACGCAATCGTCCGGCTATTCGCTTCTGTTCCACAGCAAAGCAGTCGGTAGGTTTTTCTGGTGTAATTGCTCAGATACCGTACAGAATCATTACTCACTCAGTCGAATTAGCTTTTTTTACAGCTCAATTACGGTGTTCATTCATGTTTCTTTGCACCGTTTTATTGATATTTTTTTCCTGATTATTTGATTCGAGAGTGATATTACACTTTCTGATTTATTTATTTATTTATTTATTATTTTTTTTTTTTTTATATTGTCATATTAATTTAAAGATTACAGATGTTTTCTTTAAAATATGAACTTATAGCAAAAGAGAGAACTTTTGATGATGCAGTTTTGAGCTGAAACCATTGGATGGTACTTCAATTGAGAGGAATACATATGTCTAGTAAATTGGATAGTACTTACCATTTTTCACTGATATACTAGCTTATAACTTATGATTTTCGAGCTTATATCTTATAGCTTAGGCCTTACAGCTGAAAAGATAGCTAGCTTATATGATAAAAGTGTTTGGTAGAATTAGTTGATAAGCTAGCTGAAATTTTCAATGAGCTTAGTTGAAGAGCTACCTATGAGATAACTCGAGCTTTTTAAAAAGGCTCGTCCTACCAAACAAGTCTTATTTGGATACAGAAAGATTATAAGCTAACCAAATAAACTATAAGTTAGCTTATTTAGTTACCAAACATAGCCTATATCTTGCTTCTTTAGCTGTCACCAACAAAGGCATTATAAGGTAGTGTTACTTTAGTTGGCACTAAGATAATAAACAATTGTTATGTATTCAAGGGTAACTCTGGAGGATTTTGGTTAATGATTAGAAGGCAGTGAATTGTGTTATTACCAAGTACTGAAGTGAAATGCATAGTGAAGTGATGTTGGTATAGTGTTTTTTCGGAAGGGTTCGATTTTTGAAAAAAAATCTATATCATCTATCTTATGAACAGTTCATTACAACTTCACTTTATTCGATTAAGGTCCACTATGCCCCTGTTTTATTGATCAAATTTGATAATGGCTAAAGCTCCAAATTTAGTAACGGTTGGTCTCAAAGTTGCTGTGAGAAAGAAAGTTTGATAACAGCTGTATACGAAAAGAAGTTAGCTGGAAACTTTAGCATGATTTTTTTCGTCATTTTCATTGTCGATTGCTTTTGATACAATACATTACCACATTAGCATGTGTAACTCTTTCTGACAAGAAAAATATGTATATAGCTTATCCTGCTCAAAATGGGATATCCTATTTCTGAAGAGAGTTTAAATAACAGGTCATCAAAAGGTTAATAGACTATCTTGTATGTGTATAAAAGTGAAAAAAATAAGTAGTTCCAAATTCGAGAAAGAAACTAAGGGGTGTATTCGATTGAGATTTTTAAGGAGATTTAAGAGATGTAGAATGGTAAGATAACTAATCTTCAAATACGTAATTTTGTTCTTTTAAGCTATAAAGACAAGTAATTTAAAACAGAGGGAGTACTGTTAATTATGAATATACTATAGAATTCTGTAATTCCATTTTTCACTGATCTCTCAGCACTTTTGAACG
The DNA here is from genome assembly GCA_902706635.1 of Striga hermonthica. Classification (NCBI taxonomy): domain Eukaryota; kingdom Viridiplantae; phylum Streptophyta; class Magnoliopsida; order Lamiales; family Orobanchaceae; genus Striga; species Striga hermonthica. The sequence continues at coordinate 7,770,508 of CACSLK010026072.1, forward strand.
AATATATGTTGCTCTTATTTCAGTTTTTGGTCATTTCTTTTGCAGTATGATCCTTTATTGTAATTATGGTTATCATTATTAGTTTCCATTTGTTTTTTGTATTTGTAATAGTGTTGTACTCCATTGCGGTCAACACGAGAATGATGAATCAGGCTACTGGTAAAGGTAACGTGATCAAGTACAAGAATATATGACTGTGTTACGGACCCTTAGAAATTGTAAAATTGCGATTGTAGATCGAGAGAATTTTTATTTTTCATCTTAGTTTCAAAATGTGCATGCAGAGTACATTTATAGTGTTCATGCAGTGAAGAAAACGACGTTGTCTTTGAACATACTCAAAGCGACGTCGTAAGTACTAAGAGAAGAATAAAACGCAGCAGAAAACTAATAAAGTCGTCACACGACTTCTCAACATTTTAAAAGACAGTTATAACTACTCCTTCATGCAAAGCTATAGTGAAGCTCGATTATTATCCATATGAGCTGCTGATTTCTATAAAAGTAATGGGTTTAAGGCTTTGTGGAAGAGTTTTTTTTCCATATGTGGGCGAGGTATGGGCCGTTTGTGTTTCTCTATCATATGGTAAACTCACACAGGTTGCTGGGTCTACAGTTCTTCCATGTTCGAAAACAAATCTATCCTATCTATAACGCGTTTGTGGTTATGCTCGTGTTTGTTTTGGACCTCCTTTTCTGATGTTCTATTTGCACCTTCCTCAAGCTTGCTGATTGAATTGTTCTTTTTTTTTTCCTTCGATGTCTCATTGATCGTCTTGTTTTCCCATGTGCTTCTATTAATGTGTTCATATACTTACTATGTTGTTGAATTTGAGAAAACACGAGTTTCGAAATAATATGTAGGCTATGGCTATGTTTGGTAAATCTAGCAGATAGGCTAACTTACAGCTTTTAAGTTAATTTTGAACTTATAGCTGACAACTTACGACTTATGACAGAAAAGCTAGTTTATATGATAAAAATGTTTGGTAAAATTGGTTGTTAAACTAGCGGCAATAAAAATTTTAACGAGCTTATGAGATAAACTCGAGTTTTTTAAAAAAGACTTTTCTTGCCAAAACAATCTTATTTGAATACATGAAACTTATAAGCTAATCAGACAAGCTATAAGTTAGTTTATACTATTGCTTGATAAGTTAAATATGTAGAGGAATGTGATCAACGGTTGCTTGTGTACATGCTATTACTAGGGTAAGTTGAATACGTATAGGAATGTGATCAACTGTTGCTTTAGTATATTTCAATCAACAGATCATCCCACTTACGTACAAATTTTAACATGTAAATGAATAAAATAGCTGATTATTAATTACTAATTATTTTGTGATTAAACTGAGAAAAAAAAAATATAGAGAGAGTAAAGAATTTATTGTAATTTTAGTTATTATAAAATCAAGTTGAAGTAATATTTAACTCCGTGCACATGCACATATCTAAATAAATTTTTATCTATTATATGTGTATGTATGTAATATTTAAAAAATCACAAGTTAAATACTAAACATATTATATTTTATAGTTTATCATTAGTAAAAATATACGATATAAATATAAACTATTTAACGTATATACTACGATCGCAATAATATAATTTTTGCAAGCGTGACAGATTATGATTAATTAATTACACAAAAATTAATGAAATTATTATTATACCAATTGTGTATATAGTATTATGAGTTTGGTTATGCCATATCTATAATAATATAAAAAGGTTGTTGGTAAAATACAAAAATAATAAAGTTGACTTTAAAAAATCTATAATAATATAAAAAGGTTGTTGGTAAAATACAAAAATAATAAAGTTGACTTTAAAAAATAAAGGTTTGACTTACCTCTTTAAGTAATACATACTACTTAAGACAATAACTATGCAGGTCCCACCCGGTTAATTAATTAACATAAATTTAAGAAAAAACTTAAATTACATAATTAAGATAATCAATCAATCCTTGCATTCCAAAATTTTGTTACACATTTTATTTGGATTTTGTGGGATTTGTTACTATGAATTCGAATTTTGGAACAAATTTTTAGCTGATTCTCTGCGACTTTTTTAGTGTTCCATTGACTTACCAAAAAAATCGGATTTTGTTAACTAATGACGTTGATTTCTCTCATATTTAAAATGATTCACAATTTGTTCAACAAATGACACCACAAATCCCGTGTTCGATTTTTATTTTGTTAACAAAAATTAGATGAGATTGTCTTGCCTAAATTATCTCACTTAATTTGTTCTTTTGCACACGTTTTTTCTCATTTTTTAATTAATTGGATAAGCATTTGCATTTAAACAGTTTACCTACGGATAAATACTAAAGGGTTTTATGGAATGTAATCAACAATAAAATCTACTCCGCATTTCACAAAATATTTGATTGCTAAACTTATATTAGTTTAATAAATAATCATTTCACCAATAGTCTATACAACACAAATCGAATATTTTAATTACTAATAGAATCCAAACTTTACAAAATACTAAGGGTTGTTATAGATATTTATCTATAAAACAAATAATTTTTTTTTCTTTTGAATATAATCAAAGCAGAAATCTTTGAACATTGAAATTACAACTCTATCCGGGTGTCAAATTTATTACCCTGTTGGGGTCCGACACTCGGTATTACCCTGTTGGGGTCTTGGTGTGGTTTGTTGTGTTTATTGTAGTATTGTTATTAGCCCTTTGGGGTCGAGTAGTTGGTCTGTTTAGTTTGAGTTTTTATTCTAGCGTTGCTAGCGGGATTCTAGGCAGGCTTCTGACCTGTCCTCCCAGTTTATTCTCCCGTTGGGAGCTTTGTATTTTTTTTTATTCGCACATTTGTGCGCTTTTGATTTATAATAGTACCTCTATCGTTTCGGGAAAAAAAAAAAAAGAAATTACAACTTTATCATGAGCAATAAAATCTACTTTAATAATATATTCGATATTCGAATATATTATAATATAGTATATAAAATCGGTAGGACAACATTATATGAATTTATTTTTTAAAGATTATAATATATTACTACATATATATCAAATCGGTAGTTCATTTTTTTTTTTTTGTTTTTTTTAACAACTTTAACAACGTGATTTTTTTACCAACTTTAACAATTATTAAGCTAATTAACCAAATTTAATTTATTAACTCCTAATTAAGTAAGAAAATAATTAAATAGTAAAGAAAATAAGATTAAAAAGGAAAAGAAAAAGAAGAGATAATTACCGAATAGAATGGTCATCTTTTCCGAAATCTCCTCCGCAAAATTCTCGGCCACTCTTCCTCTTCGCCTAATTTCAGCAATTCCATCGAGATTTTTTTGGAGCCAATCCTTCTCCTTTAAAATCCTCAGCCGGCCCTAAGATCTCCCTCAGTATCTCACCCTTAATTTCACTCGCGAAAATTCTCGAATTTTTCTGCAATTTTCTCCTTCGACCAGACAAACATGGCAACCGCGTCGTCCGACCACAAAAGGCGAGCCTCGAATTCCGACGGCCAGAGCAACCCTAGGTCGCGAGCCCCAAACCCTCTCTCCGTTCCAGAGTCGCGTCTTCTGTGGAACTCATCGGCGTTTCGAGACATCCCGACGAGTTCGAGCTCACATCTGACTTCCGATGACCCTCCTCAGCATCTGACCTCGAGCCGCGACTGGCGACCATCACAGCACCACAGAGTCGACCGAACTCAAAATGTTCGACTACGTACATAGAGGAGAGCCTTTTTCAGCAATCAACCAAGCTGAGACAAACGCACTCCGGCGACCGAGCAACCTTTTTATTCCTGTGTTTGTGTTCCTTTTTTTCCGACACAAGGTATATTGGCTAGCTCGACTCTTGAGTTTGATTGGTGTTTGAATTTTGTTGAGATATTTTGATCGTAATAGTCGAGCCCTACTTGCCCGTCGCATCCTTATTGAGGCCCGAGGATTGAATCATTTTGTATAAAGCATTACATGATGCATTTTGCTTATTGATTATGCTTCATACACTGGGAGATGGGCCCAGTCAAATGATCGTTACCCCAGAAAATTGGCCCTTTTGTGGGTGTTGGTTGCTGAAAGAGCCTTTCAGTTTGCAAGGGCTAAATATGATGAAGTTAATTAGTTGGGCTGGTAGTCAAGCTGAGGCCGATGATCAGAACAATAGGGTTGTCCTTACCTCACCTGTTGCCCTTATTATGTGGCTTTATGTTCTTGAAGACCAAGAAGTTGAAGTATTGGATCACAGCATATCTATACTATATGCAAAAGTTATGTCTAAAGCAGAGTGAACAAACAGGGATCTTGAAATGGGGGAGGCGTTTAACATGCGTTTTACGAATGAATCGAGCAGAAAAAGGAAAGAGCCGCAAAGTGGTTACCAAGAATTGCAGGCCATTCGTTCCGGTGATGCTCAGTCCATCCTAACCACGACTTTTTTGAACCGAGCCAATTCAAGACATATCAATTTGACAATCTATTCAAATTTTTTAGCTTTTTTGTAACAACTTTGCCAACCTATTCGGACTTTTTGAGGTTTCTTTTTTATTTAACTTTGATATCTACACAAAATATCGAGTTTTAAAATGTTGCATACCATCTTTTCGTATGTTTATATTTTGGTAACCAACTTAATAATATTTGGTAAAAATTGCATTGAGTAATACTTTTAAAAATATGATTTCTCAATTCATCTAAAAGCCTACCTTATTTTTTGTAACAAAATTCATTAATTTTGGTAAAATAAAGTCAAGTTGATATGGTGAAATAATCATTTAATTAATTAATTGATTAATTTTGTTTATAAATAATCTTCAATCTCATGTCATCCTAACGCCAATTTTGAATCCTTTTATGTTTAACTGATTGATTTTGTTTAAAAATAACGTAACATAATTAATAAATAATTTCATGTTTCGTTATTCTACATATGAATAGAAGACCTTTGCCAATTAAAAAAAGAAAACAATTACAATGGTGATTTTTCTTATCAAAATGAAACATTCGTCCAAATAATTTAGAAAATCAACATTTTACTTTATAGAAGCCTCTTCGATACATATCGATAATATCATTAAGAAGATATCCCAAACAAAGGAGGGCGTGTTCAAATAGGACTTTTTAAGACTTTCAAAATTTTGTATTTTGTTGTATTAATTTGAATTTTTTTTATACTTCTAAAAAGTACATGACTTTTAAAGTTTTTTTATAAATCTCTCGAAGTCTAAGTATATTCAATTGAAACTTTCTAAGAGCGACAATAAGTCACCCGTTATTCAAAATAGAAATAATTTATAAGACTTTTTAAATTGAAAGACTTTCGAAGATTTTTTCAATAAAATTACAAAGACAAAGTCTTAGTTGAAATCTCATTATATTGCTTAGATTTTGTTACAAAAGTCTCACAATGTCTATCAAAGTCAT
>CACSLK010026072.1:7822466-7842605 GCA_902706635.1 Striga hermonthica
TTTGTTGGGTTCTAAAAAGAAATACCCTCCTTTGAATTTATATTGTTAGTGTGGCCAAACTTTATATCTAAAATTTGTTTGGCACATATATTTTTAATGTGCTAGTAATGGGTCCATATAAAGAATCATAAACGGAAAAACTGACACACTGCAGAATAATTCATCGTTTACAATTACAAAGAAAAGCTCTCCATTCAGACCTAAGAGATAAATCAAACAAGACACCAAATAGCACATCAACATTCAACAAATAGGTGATAACCTAATGTAATCTATAAAGGGGGAAAAAAAGACGAGGCAGGGTTACCTCCCATATAACGACAAGACCGTCACCAGATGACGAGGCCAAGTATTTCCCATCTTGAGAAAATTGCAGGAACCAGACTTCATCCTCGTGTTCTTTTAATATCTGGAGGGACCAAACAACAACCATATAAATCAACAGTACTTTGAGAAAAAAATGGCAGCTCTTAAGGATGTTACAATAGAGGATATTCTGATGATTTATCAAGAGTCATATGTCCCAAGAAGTTTGTTGATCTGTCTCATATATTACTCACCACCTCAATAGCTAACCCCACCACCCAAAAAAGAGATACTACAACCATGAACTAAACTTTCTCTAGGAAATGAACACTCAAAAAGCTGATCATGACCAGATATTACTAGAAGAAACATAACTTTGCAATCACTAGTAGAAACATTTCTCTTTCCATATGTTACAATAATATTTTGTTTCATCTCCTTCTTCAACCTATTGTTTCTCCTTTTAATTGCTGATGAATTCTACTAATTAATCCAGGTCATTATTGGGAAAAAAAAAAAAAAAAGAAAAGAAAAAGAATCACAATGATACTACCAACACATAGTTCTCACTATCTTATCAACAAAACACAAAGAATAATAAACTAGCAGAACCTGCAATGCCTGGGAAGGAATGTGGTCCCTTCCACACTTGTGATCAGCCAGCAACGACATTTTCCCGACCGAAGAATTGTGAAACCTGCAAGCACCCTTCTGCAAGACGAGAGCCTGTTCAAGAAGGTGGACAAATCTATTCTCCGGGATCATCTATGCTGGCGGAAGTATCTCACGCAATTTCTCCAGCAGCTCTTTACGTGACTCCTTTATCTTTAATTCCATCAACTAAATTTCCTGGAGGGAACAAAACAATCGAGGCAAGCTCCCTCACCCTCTCTTGGTTCTCACCAAGTGAGGCTATCTCAGTCCTCAGAATCCTCAAAGCATCCATGTTTTCCCTCCACCCAGAAGCTCGAAGAATTTCTTCTCGAACATGAGAAAAGTAGTTAACTTAAGAGCCTTCTCATCGGCCAAGCCCATCTCACGCAACATGGAGACACTTTCATCCCATTGGCCCTCTAGCACTTGATACATGAACAGCTCCACTGCAGATGAGTGCAGTGGGATCCCAGACTCCTCCTCCAGGCGGGCCCCGGACTTGGAGTAGCCGAGAGAATATAGTGCCTCGGCTATAATCCGGACAAGCTCGACTTTTCTAACGACCCCATTCTGACCCACAACCTCTTTCATTGTCTTGAGAAGCTAAAACGCGAGCCATCGAGCGCCTTGAGGAGCAACTGCCTTGTTCTCTAAGGGACAACCCGTTTGAAGAACCTTCCGATGATTCTCCGGAGAACACTTTCACACGTTTTGTGGGTGGCTCATTGTCCTCTACACCTCCCATGAAAAGAAAACTAAAACCTTCAGCCCATATATTTATATACTGCAAAGAGAGTAGTGGTATTTCTTGTCAAGCACTCAGATGAAATGTTATGTAAATAGCAAAGAAGGAATAAGTAGTTTTAGCAGAGAATACTCAATCAACCCACATAAATGTCGATCACCCGAACCTAAAATAAAACCCATTACGCATCTCAAATCAAAAACTAAAACTCAACTGGTAACAACAGTATTTGAACTTCCATTATCAAAATCACCCACATATTCACAAGGCAACTAAAGTGAAACAAGATGATGAAAATTAATAAGACCGAAAATCGATCGTTCACTTTAATCAATTAAGAATAATGATGAGTATCCAATCGGGACGATGCTTCATACCCACGTTTGGCACCCAATCGAGCAACCAATCAAACCGAGTAAGAATCAAAACTTTACTAATTCTACCAAGTGGGCGCACAAATCAGGTAAACAAAAATCATCAAAGCCAAGCGCGATGAAAAAAGGAATTAGCCGAAAGGTGGGACAGAGAGCACCGTAGAGACTTGGAGAAGGAAGGATCCGAAATGGGAAATATTTAGTAGTCTCATATGTTTAGGGGTGACACTTTTGGTCCCAACTATAAATGGTCTCGCAGCTTTTAAAAAATATCAAAAGTAGGACACTTTCTCATTTTCCGACCCGGAAAGCACGTGGCTTATTTTCTTTACACGTTGTCTTTTTTTTTTCTACCTGCTGCAAATTATACATCCCACGTAAAAAATCAGAGAATCGGGCATTTTCAAAACCCTCTCAAGTTCCCAAAATTCCCAAACCAAGATTTAGAACCCTAATCCCCGAACTCCGAACGAATTTTGTGTTGATCGAAACATAATTGAGCAAAAACTCAATGTAGAAACGGGCATACTCAAATTTCTTTCTCCAATTTCTGAAAAATTCTCAAATCTCAACCCTAATTGACATATGTCTTTTGTCATCGGAGATGGGACATGCTATTATGGTCGGAGGACGATGATTCGGACATCATGAAAAGACACCAACCTTGGGCGGCGATTCCAATTTATGAGGTAAGGTGTTAATTAGAATTCCATCATGCTGTTAATTAGAATTGTAGGTTCATGTTCTTAGAATTGCTGGTTTACTTATTTCTAAATTTGACTCTTACAGCATGGAGCTTGTGATTACTTTGACTGGTTTGATCCTCCAATGTGTCGTAGGTCTAAAATCATAATTCTAGGCCTCTTGAGGAAGATGAATGAAAGGCAAACTGAGATTGAGAAGCTGAAACTGAAAAATGAACATTTGGTGGAGTTGAACAAAAAGTTGAAGAAGATAGTCTTCATTTTGGTTCTTTTACTGATGTTGGTTATTTTATCCAATTTCAAAGTTGCTAAGAGCCCAAATGGAATGAACCAAGTGAAGATGCTTCAATGACTGTCAAGTGTTATGTTTAGATGTAGTAAGAATCTTTTATATGAAGTGTTCTGTAATAGCATTTTGAATGGTGGCATAGTAAAGATGTTGGTGTTTGCATTTTGAATGGTGGGATGGTTAAAATGGTAGGATCCTATTTATGTAAAACTACTTTTATATGTTGTGTAACATTTTTAATGTAATATGTTGTATTTGGAATGACAAAAACTGTTTTTCTTTTTTCCTCATTTTTCAAACAAAAGTGTGGTGAAATTGTAAGATAAAGGGGCACAATAACCTGTTTATATAACTTGTTTACACAATATCTATTTGTCCAAACCAATACCACCAATACCACAACAACATAAAAGTACACAATATATGTTCTTGTCATTGCATTCAAACAAAATTCCTAGAACATGTACACCAAAAGTTGTTTTGTCACATGAGAACCAAAACAAATTCAACATTCAAACAAAATCTAAAGAACATCTACACCAAAACTTGTTTGTCCACATTACAACCCAAAACAAATCTAGTCATCATCCAATTGTTTCACAACCAAAACATGTCCAAAATAAGTTTCACTATAAAAAATTACAAATAATTTAACTTTAACACAAAAATATTCATTTTTTACTTCTTTTCCCCTTCCATTTCTTCATTTGCACTCATGTTTGGCTTTCCTGAGAGAGGTTCGTGAACTTTTTCCCACCTTCCACCACAATTGACTTGGAGTTGTTGGGCTTGGTATGAATAATGGTCTGCTCTATCCTCCTGTGATTGGTGGGGGTGCTCTTATATTGATCCTAGTCTGCAGAGAGTTAGTCACAGGTGGCTGGTTTGAGGACATTTTCAGTTGCTCAAATGGAGAAGGACCTGGCTTGTGAGGCTACACATATTTATATATGTTTGTCCCATTTTTGTTGCATTTTTCGTGTTTGTTTTGTCGTTCTTTTTCCCTCATTTAGGTTTTTTCGTGGTTTATACTCGTTTTTGTAGTTTAATCTGTGTTTTTTTCTCAATTTAGAGTCTTTCTGTGTTTTTTCGGTTATTTCTCCGTTTTCTGCATTTTTCTCGCCTTTAGTGGTGTGCAGATCAGTTGCCTCGATATACTACAATTTGGAGGAGAAAATTTATTTGATGAGCTTAACGTCGTAGTAGGATGCGTTGGCTTCACACACGAGAAAACGGAATCAGAATTGGTCTCCAAACGAGCTCGAACGAACGCAAAACGCAAAGTGATGCGGTCAGCCTGATCCCCCGGACCCCGCGCTCGCGCCGCGCCCGCAATGACCGCACGAAACGAACAGAGCGAAATATTCCAACACCACACCGCGGTCGTCCATCCTTTCATCACGCCGCGAGACCTCCATCACGGGGTAGCAACCACTCCCTTCACGGCGCGAGACCTCCACCACGGCGCGACAACCACTCTTTTCACGCCGCGAAGCTCTTGGCACGACGCGAGCCCCCATGTTGCTATATATACAAGTTCCGCCCAATTTTCTTCGCCGCAACCACATGAGAGAAAGTCGCGGCCGCGAGACAAACTTCCGCGCAAGAAAAATCGCAGCCTCGGAGCTGGTCGTGGCTGCGGAGGTCGCATTTCCTTGAATTAAAGTAGCAGATTTTCTTAAATTGGGGGATTATGTTCAAAACTAGGTTTTGGAGTTCTCTGGTAAGTTTTTCACCCGTATTCCATCATTTTGAACGTAGAACAAGGATTTGATCTCGGATTTTGCTATTGCTTTTGGTTCAAGCTTGTTTATCGAATTCAACTCTGGAATTTTATTAATCGTAAGATTTTCTTTTCATTTAATTGATGGATATTGATTCTTTATATTGAGATGATTATTATTGTTGATTCGATTATGAGTGGTTAAATTAATATGCTAGGGAATAGGGGATTGATGTTTTGATTTCAATTGTGATTGTGGGTGTTCGTGATTGATCTTCTTATGCGAGTTAATCTTTTAAAAGTGATTTTCAATTATCGTTCTTGAAATATTGAGAATTGTTGAAGGATAACACTTCAACTTCCAATTATTTTCAATTGAATTTGATTTATTCGTGCTTGATATTGGTGATTCTAATCGATTAGTCGGTTAACCACCCTCTAGTCTAATTTAATCGACTCTTAGAACCAAAATGGGCGAAGTCGGTCGAAATAGGATCGCATAAGTTAGGCTTGTTCGTAATTGTATTTCCTAGTTAAATGACTTGTTAAATTTTCGTTCTAGTTTGTTCTCTTGTTACAAAGAGTTATTGAGGATGAGTACTTGAACGTGCAAGTTATTCAAATCACTTAACTGAACAATCACTTGCCCATTAATTGCAATTTGAACCAAAACAGATATCCCCGACTCTCTAGCTTCTTAAATCATGCTTGTTCTGCATTGTTACTTGCTATTTTTATTACTTGATATTTCGTATTAAATGATAATTAAAATCAAACCAATCTCTAAATTAGAATGTTTAGGCCTTGTTTCTTTTTTCTGTGACTGAATAAACATACAATTTAATCCAACTAATCTTCCTCGAGAGACACGACCTGGTGTTCGAATCTTTCGATTCTACTCCGGAAAAATATTTACTACAAATTGACGCCGTTGCCGGGGAAGGTTTAGGACGTATTTTGTGCGCTTATTCACTTTATTTTTCTTTTTTTTTTTCTTATTCTCTGTTTAGGTGTTAGTTCTTTCGTTTTTCTTGTTTTTATTTTGTTTTCTTTTATTTATCATTGGTGCCCGTAACCCGTTGTCTGTTTGAATGTATGCGTACCAGGAGTGGATTATCTCTGATCGGCAAACCTTTCAACGGGATCCTGAGAGAGCTGCTGGACGAGCTTACTTTTGAATCACATGAAGGAGGCGAGCATTCTCTGAATTCATCCGAGGGAAGCAATTTCGACATGGCTGAATAACAACCTCCCTGTAATATCCTCTAAAACCTGGCCCAATCCATGATCGGGCCAATAACTTCCTGTATCCGGTTGGGGCAAGCTACACGAAAATATGAGCTGAAGATGGTCCACTACAATCAGCTTCCATCATTCCATAGGCTTCCCAACAAAGACCCACTCCACTTTCTCCGGGAGTTTTACAACGTCCTCCAGACGTTCCCTCTACATGGGCTGAGCGAGGACCAACTCAGAATGCAGTATTTTCCGGAGACTCTGAAGGAATGGGCTCAGGCCTAGTTCATGACCTTCGCCCCGGATTCTCTCACAACTTGGGCCGAAGTTTACTCAAAATTTGTCGGAGTACTATTCCCATCAGAAGACCCAAGACATTCGGTCCCAGATAGTATCCTTTGCTCAACTGCCAAACAAGCCTCTTCACGAGGCTTGGAAACGTTTCAAGGACCTCCAGAGGCAGTGCCCCCACTACAACCTCGCTTCGGGGCTATTGGCGAATTGCTTCTATGACTCCCTCCACCAGAACTTGCAGTACATGGTGGACAATGCAGCCGAAAGGGATATCGAGGCCAAAAAAGCTAAAGAGATGATTGCGATTTACGAGACGATGAGTGCTAACTCGTCTCAGAAAAGCATCAGAGGGAAGAGATCCACAGTGAACGAGGTCGGACCGGAAAATAATTGCATGGCCAGCAGTTAGCCGAGCTCACGGAGCAGATGCGGCTACTAGATGCTAGAAATTCCTCACCGATTCAGACTATGGCCGTGAATGTTTGCGGCGCGTACGGAGTTCATGGACACCGTTTTGAGGTATGCCTTATGGCTCTTGAGCCAAACTATAAGGGGCAAGGTACTGAAGTGAATGCTATGCAAGGATATCAGAACCGGCCCGGAAATGACCCGTACTCGAGCACGTATAATCCCGGATGGAGAAACCACCCAAGCTTCTCTTGGTCTAACAATAACTTTCAGCAGCCACCTCAGCCTAACTTTGTCCCCCATCAGCAGCAACACAGGGGACAAATGTTAAGGTTGCTAACACCAGAAGCTGGACCGAGCCCGCTAAACTCAGACGAAAAGCTGGATAAAATTCTTCAGTACATGGCCAATAGTGAACAGCGGAGTGCAAATAGTGAGGCTTCCATTAAACGCTTGAAAGCAAAGCTGGGTCAGTTAGCCACCCTAGTGAGGAACATCGAGGTGGAGTTGAAGAAAGATAGACAGCCGAGTCAGCCGGAGCACGGAAATGTTGTGACTGTGATCATGCACGAAGAGCTTAAGGATGAAAAACAGGGCCCGAATGAGCAAGGGGGAATGGAAGAGACCCCAGTGACACCACCACTCGGGCCTACAAGTCGGCGAATCCATACAAACCGAAAATCCCCTTCCCGAGCTGACTTTTGGAGGAGAAAGACCGCACGATGATTCGGGACCTCCATGCGATGTTGGCTAAGGCCAATGTCGACTTATCTCCTCCCGATGTGTTGAAGAAAATCTAAGCCTATGCAAGATTCTTCAAGGAAGTGAACACAAACAAGAAGCGGTTTGAGAATGGTGAGGTGATGATTATATGTGAGGCGGCGAGTGTCTTCCAGCATGACTTGCCGAAGAAAGAAAAGGATCTCTGAGGCTTCATGATCACTATGGCCTTCGGGAATGAGGAAGAGACCTCGGGAATGCTTCATTTAGGAGCAGGCATAAACCTCATGCCTCTTGTAGTTTATGACCGACTCGTGCTTGGAAACATGAAGCCCACCAGGATGTGTCTATACCTGGCTGATCGCTCGTATAGTCAACCAGAAGGGATTGTAGAGGATGTGCTCGTTCGAGTGGGGAAGCTGATAGTCGCCATGGACTTCGTAGTGCTCGATGTGGGGAATGTGCAAGAAAATGGGAAACAAAACTCCATTTTCTTTGGACGACCCTTCATGGCGACCACTAGCACTGTTATCGATGTGAGGAAGGGGATTGCAAGCATTACAGTGTTGGGCGAGACCATCGCCATTTCTGTTCGAGAGACCTAGCCTGAGACGTAGGTGAATTTGGTGGAAGAGTGTATGTCCATTTGGGTGATAGAGCAGATTGTTGACGAAGCGTGTATGAGAGCATACGCGAAGAGGTCATTGCAGGACCGAGCTTGTGTTGAGAAAGGATGTCGTACCGACCGCCACACTACCCCACCCCAGCCGAGTATCAGAGAGTTGCCCCGATCCCAATGGGGCGAGAAATTTGAGTTGATAGAGGTCCGTCGCTGTTCGGGGCCTGACTACTTCCACCCTCCACCTGCACCACCAGATTCACAGTGACTTGTCTAGTCACTGTGTCCTGTATGTTTGTATCTTTTTCTTTCTCTTTATTTTTGTATTTAGTCTAGTGTCTTTGTTTGTTTTTATGTTGGTTGATTATGTGGGCAAACTTTTGTAGCACTAATGATCGACAATGGGGACATTGTTCGGTTTTAGGGGATAGAGGATCCCCCTGTCTTATTCCTCTTGTAGGTTCCAAATAGCCACACATATCACCATTGATATTGAATGAGAAGGAAGCAGTTGAAATACATCAAAATATCCATTGCACAAAGGAAGAGAAGAACCCCAGACTCTGAAGAATTTTGATGATATTGTTCCATTCTATTTTATCAAATGCCTTCATCATGTCTAATTTTAAGGCCATGTAGCATTTATTGACTGTTCTGTGTCTATTCAAGAAATGGATAGCTTCCTGAGCCACAATCACATTATCAATCAGTTGTCTGCCCTTAACAAAGGATGTCTGACTGTTGTGGATGAATTTACACAAGAAAGGTTTCAGTCTGATTGCAAGGATTTTAGAAATTATCTTGTAGGTTACTCCACAGAGGCTAATTGGCATAAAGATGATGAGCACAGTGGGGTTAAGACATTTTTGGATCAGGGTTATCATGGTGTTGTTCCAGTTCTTAAGCACTCTACCAGATTAAAAAAAAAATTGTGGACAACTGCACATATGTATTTTTTAATGGTATCCCAGTAGGTCTGAAAAATCTATAGTTATTATCTATTTGATCAGTAGCTATTGTTTAGCTAATAATGTTAAAAGTATCACTCTATCAAAATATCCTATATATATATATATATATATATATATATTTGATAGAGAATATTATAAATCAAAAGGGCACAAATGTGTGAATACAAGCAGCCAACGGCTGAAAAGTGGGAGGACATGTCAGAAGACCGCCTAGATTCCCGACTAGCAACGCTAGAATAAAAACTCCCAACACACAAACCAACAACGCAAACAACTAAGACAACTAAAAAGACCGTAACACGGTAATATCCGAGTGTCGGATCCCAACAGGATAATAAAGTTGACACCCGGGCGCACAGAGGCCAAACGGCCCAAACCAAAAACACAGAAACACAACAAAAAGAACTCCCACCGGTAGAATGCCCAAGAGGCGACTCCCATTAGGAGAATAGCAGGACACACGGCAAACCGGGGCCAACGGCCCAAACCTAAAACACAAAACTAAAAGGAGAACAACACAACATAAATAGAAAACACCAGAAAATAAAAAAAAAAATAACCAAGCAACAACTAAAAGGCATCCCTCCCTCGGCAGTGACTACCAAGATGGCCATCGAACTAAACCTACGACTGGAGAATTCAAAGCACAGGAACCCCGCTCACCACTGCTAAAGGCCTAGCGAACCCGGAGATCGAAGCCCCGAACTACTCCTAATAGTCGACTCACACTCCAACCGTTGAAACCACATCATCCCCAATCCGGCAAACACCTCAAGCCGAGTGCCAAGCCGACCCTAAAAGTCGAAACCCCAGCACATTCGAAAACAAGCCAGACACCCAAAACTCAAGACAAAGAGCCGGGAGAGGAGAATTGACTGATCCAAGCCTAGTCGCCCCACCCAGCCCGATAGAAACAACCACAACCCGCCAGAATAAAACAAGGCACCCGCCGACCGCAACCAAAAGCAAACCGAGACAATTTGGTAACAACGGAAGGCAGCCACCGCACGACGTGCAAAAGCCATCACCCAAAATATCCTATATTTACTTTTTTAGTTTTTATTTTTCAGATAAAATGACTCTAGAGCTGGGGTTTAATGGACTACGAAATAGTGCATATGTTTTAAGCATGCACTATTTTTAATTAGTGCCGTAATTGCTTAAATTGTGCTTATTTTATTCATATGATATGGTAATCTTGGTAAGGTTCTAATAGCTGTTCTTTATTTCACTTGTTATGTTATTTTTATTTTGAACAATAAATTGAGGTGGACGAAGTTATTTTTTACATAATTTAAAAGTATGAACCTAAGGTCTCATAGTTTTTACTGAATTGAGAATTTTATACGCTATTCAATTATCCATCAAATTTTACTTATGTTTGCCTATATATTTAAAATAAATAATTCATAATATATTTTTGTAAAAACAAAAAAAAATATCCATTTTCAGTATCAACTTCATTTTTCCAGAAGCAAAAAATTACATCACAAGTTAGTACTCAATCTAAGGCTGCACACTCGACACGAGCAGCTCGCGAGCAATCAAGTCAAAACTCGGCTTGATCTCGAGTTTGACAGAACTTGAGTGTAGTTCGATTGTCTCGAGCACGAACTTGAGTCGAGATCGAGCTCATATTTTGTATTATCAAACTTGAGATATATGTTAATCATAATATTAATATATGCACTTAATGGTAATTTTACGAACTTAAAAAATTTCGAATTGTACTCGAGTCGAGCTCAGTATCTTGTATTTTTTTTTTATTATCGACGAGCTAGAGCAACATAAAAAAAATAAAAAAAATCACTCCTTGTGTCCAGTCTAGCCTGTGTGAATTTTTGGCGGGCTAAAAAATGCAGGGTTACTGATTTCCATAGGCACCAGGCAGAAATCATTTTCTCGCCATAGACACCAGAAACTTTCTCGTAAAGATGTCACTCGCCGCCGGCCACGTCGGCGGAAATGGCCGCAATGGCGACCACGACGACTCGCAGGTCGTGAACAACCGGGTCGGCTAGCTTCTTAGTGAGCACGAGCTAAAGGAAAGCTTCACGAGCACGCACTCGTCCACAATAATTGGTCCTGGCGTTTACACGCTTCAAATCGAAACTGATTACGGCTCTTCAGGGTCTCAGGACATCGAGCAGAGCTCGGAGGTCTCCACCGTTGACGGTTTGAGGGAAAGCCCCCACGGGAGGCCTATCAGGCAGCGGCTGCTGGTGGTCGCGAACAGGCTTCCGGTTTCTGCTTTGAGGCGCGAAGCTGACTCGTGGTCTGTGGAGATAAGCGCAGGCGGTCTCGTGAGCGCGCTATTGGGTGAGCGTTTCCCGTTTTTACTGATTCTGATTTAACCTCATCTTGTATGTCCTAATCTACCTGCTACTACGTGTTACACTTTTGTTTTTCAACAATTTCAGTCGTGAGCGATCGTTTGGGTATAGCTTATTACCGCTTCGTCATTTTTTTATTTTATTTTATTTTTTTGCAATTTTGTAATAGTACATTTACACTGTTCTGTGCTCTTTTTTTCCTAATATTTGTTGGACTGTGTGCCAATATTGTAAATCTGAAGGAGTTTGAGATACACTGGATCGGTTGGCCTGGCGTGAAGGTGGCAGATGAGGCTGGCCAGATGGAATTAACTAAAGCTCTGGCGGAGAAGGTGAGACGTTATACGTTTAGTGTACAATAATTTCAAACCAGTGTTCATAATACTTTAATAATGTCATTGTTATATCGCATTGTAGAATTGCGTTCCTGTTTTCTTGAAGGAAGAGAGTGGTTAGGAGTACAACGGATTTTGTACAAACATTTTGTGGCCGTTGTTGTATCTCGGTGTTCCGAGCGATCAGTCTGCTACCACCTGTAACTTTTATCAAATGCAGTTTGCAGCTTATAAGAGTGTCAATCGGATGTTTGTCGATGTTGTCTGGAAACACTATGAAGATGGTGATATCGTCTGGTGTCAAGACTACCATCTGATTTTTGTTCCAAAATTTTTAAAGGAGTATGACACAACTGTTAAAGTTGGATGGTTCTTGCACACCCCTTTCCCGTCTTCAGAAGTCCATCCGACCCGACCATCTCGAACAGAAGTGCTGCATGCGATTCTAGCCGCCGATTTGGTTGGGTAATATGTTTCCATTCTTATTTGCAAATTTCTGTCACGTATTGTACGATATCAGGGAAGTGGATCAACACCACCACTTGGTTCACCAGCCTTCCCTAACCCATATTTTTATTTTAATAAATCTGACACTTAAATATCTTTTTTGCAACTTGATTTTAGTTGGATTTTTTCCAGGTTTCAAACGGACGATTATGCAACACATTTCGTGCATGCTTGTACCCGTATTCTTGGAGTCGAAGTTGTTCCTGAAGGAGTAGAGGATCAAGGGAGAACAATTCATGTGGCAGTGGTATGATCTTGTGAATATGTGTAGTATATTTGAAGAACTTTCTTGATTACGAACTTCTGAGTTTCCACTTGACCATCAAAATCAGTTCATGAAATGATCTTAATACATTTTTCCATCTGCCATTGTAGTTCCCTTTAGGAATTGATGCTGAAAAGTTCATACATAGTCTTGAAGTTCCTCGAGTGCAGGAAATGATGGATAAATTTAAAGCAGTATTTGCTGGAAGAAAGGTTACTAATGTTTAAATTTGTTTTATATCCAAATTCGACAACCAGTGTTTATTCGGTTTAGCGTGATCAGATTAGTGTGTATATTCATCTCTTCTTTGATCTTAAAAGAAACTGAACTGAAATTGCATACAGGTAATGATGGGAGTAGATCGCCTTGATACGAGCGGAAGAATACCCCAAAAGATACTAGGATTTGAAAAATTTTTAGAGGAAAATCCTGGCTGGCAAGATAAGGTGGTTTTACTGCAAGTTGCTTTACCAACCACAACAGCTGACTGTAATTTTCTATTTCGACTTTTTAGCTTATTCTGATGTTTGTTTGATTTTTTTTTTTTAATTCCACCATGAAATTTTAATATTGTTTGTCCTTGTTAATCTCCACAGATCAAAAGCTAAAAAGCCAGGTCAATGAAATTGTTGTACGGGTCAATTGCAGATTTGGAACTCGGAAATCAATTTTTTACCGGGTTAGTAAGTTCATCAGCAGGCTTAAGATGTATATTTCTGTTGCTTGCATCTGTATGCATCAAAAAGCATTTACCATACTGCCAAATATTTTTTGGAAATCAAGAAATATTCGACACTAAAATTAAATGTTCTTGAACCAGTTGAGAGTCTACTGAAACAAACTTTTATACTGTCTGCAGGATCGTGCTCTTGAGTTTGAGTCCTTGTGTGCACTTTATGCAATCACTGGTATGGCTCAGTCTTTAGCAGATCAATTGTTTGGTAAGAAAGAATGCAGCACATATATAAGAAAGAATGCAACTTATTCTAAGTTTAAGATTTTCTTTGTCAAGTAGGCTTAAAATGTTGGAATATCAATTGTGAGTTGTCAATAGCACATTTAGCCATGATGTTAGTTGCAATGTTTATTCGACTATTGATTTGCAGCTAGTTCTTCATTCCACCCGGCACCCGCACTTTGTGATTATGTAATTTATTATTTTTTATTATTATTACTTCAAGATAATTATGTGAGTGTTAAAGTTTTAAGCCACTTTGGTGGCGAATAGCATATTGGCTCTAACAGTTCATTAAGCATTATGATGACACTTTTCACCTCGATATGATTCGACAGATGTGGCACTTGTCACGTCCTTGCGCGACGGGATGAATCTTGTCTGCGATGAGTTTGTGGCATGATAAAGTTCTAAGAAGGGGTTCTCATCCTCAGTGAAGTAATTATCTGACTCTGTTTGTTTTGTTTGATAATTTGCCTTCCTTTCATGAAGTCTGCAACCAATGCTAAAGGGTGATATTTTCAGTAATTTGGAGATGAAAATAAACCCAAATTTGTTCAAATATTTTTAGCACACACCGAGCATCTGTACATTAAAACTTATGTTTATTAAAATTGCATGTCTGACTTGATATTATTTGGTTGCATGTTAAGTTTGCTCGGGCAGCAAAATCTGGAGTCGGAGCACTTATCGTAAACCCACGGAACATCAGTGAAATATCTAATGCAATTCAACAAGCTTTGACTATGCCTGCAGAAAAGAGAAAAACGCCACTTGCATAAATTCGATTATGTGACGTCTCATACTGCTCGACATTGGGCTGAATTCTTCACAAGGTGCGTACTATAAGAGGTCAAATAATTCAGGGAACATCATATGGAGTTTGTTAGATGCAAATGTAACTTTAGGATTGTCATTTTAGAATGTTAAAATAAAACATAAAAAATAATAGAGTGCTAAATCTATTAACAATTTATTCCTCGAAATCTTGCAGGAAAAAGTGTGTGTTTGTGTGATTGTAAACCGAAAATGTTATAAAGGATTTTTGAAAAGCATTGCAGAAGTAAAATGAAACCAAGCAACCAAACATTGTAACTTGATAAGGAGTGCATGAAAACATTTTAGAAGTCCTGTAACAAAGATTTATCGAAGATTTTTTTTGGAACTATATGATTTATCCATGTAGAAATTGTGATCATTGGGTTGCATATCTAAGTATCTAACTCGTTTGTAAGAAACTTAAAATGTCTTTTTGAGGTATGTATCCATGTGAAGTATTACTCGTAAATAACTTCTACAGTAGCAAATGAACTCTTTGCGGACTGAAATAACTTCTACAGCAGCAAATGAACTCTCTGCGGACTGGAGTTATGTATGGCCGCATATCTTTGAATGGAATACTGCACATTCTGAATCTAGAGTATTAATTTTGCAGAAAATTGACCAACACTGTTATTGAAGCAACGCAGAGGATAAGAAAAAATATTCCTCTGCCTTTTTTTAGCGAGGGAATCAATGCTTACTTGCAGTCTGAGAACCGACTCCTGATACTAGTATGTTTTAATTTTCTATATGTTGCATCATGTTTTTCAAATAAAGAGTCATAACATCTGAAACGACTATGATGAGAGCTTTATCCTGTTATGACTAATTTTCTTAGGTTACGTACCTATCTTAAGCAGTAATTAGGAGTTTATGCAGAATGCTAGAAAATTGTTTGTGTATCTCTCCCTTCTATCATCTTGTGAAGTTTCATGTTTTCTTCTGATCACGTTTCAGGGTAAAAATAAGTGAAAGTAAGCTGGACAGTATCTGACATTTTCTTTACATATCATTAAAGTAGTGGAATCATAGTTAGGCAGTAATGAATTCGAGATTTTTGAAGAGTGGTTTGATTATTAATTTGTATATGGTGATGATTTAGTTGGACCCTTGCAAGTACTTAAGAAAATATGTTTTTTCCAATATTCCTTCACCTTTTTCATGGATAATAGCTGACACAAAAAGAAAGTTTTTAGTCTTTTCTGGAAATGATGTTTCTTACAGAGTCTTTTTGAATCATCATATTCTCTGACCTGTTGTTAATTAACTATTTACTGGAGTTTAACGCTGCATTGAGTGGAACAGCTGATATACCTGGAGCGGGTGGGGATCATATAAAGATGGAATTGCCTTCTGACCTGAGAGGTCCACTAACAACTCTTTGTAATGATCCGAACACAACTGTTCAGGTCCTCAGTGGAAGTTGCAGACTCATCCTTGATGAGGTGTGTGTGAATATTTTCTTGTTTTGTTTGTGCTTTTTGTAAACTATGTAATACATAGTTGTAGTACAGTTCTTGGGTCCTAATACATAGTTGTAGTACACTTTCCTTTTATTTCGTCTGTGGGATAACTTGTGTTAATTGGTTTTTCTCGTAGAACTTTGGACAATATGAAGTATGGTTGGCTCCTGAAAATGAAATGTTTCTGAGATCTACAATAGGAGAGTCGATGACGACTATGCCAGAGCTCTTACGGACGGGTTGACAGTGTCAAGGTATAAATCATATGGATCATAAATCAAAACTAAATGCAAATTAAAATATTACATCTGTCATTTGTTCACTTGCAGAGCGACCGCGAGCAACTCGAGGAAAAACTCGAGTACCTTGAAAGAAAATTGATCTCGGCAGATTCCGAGATCGCAGTTCTGTCTACAGAAGCTGGGGTCATGCAGAGCGACCGCGTGCAACTTGAAGAAAAAATCAAAAACCTTGAAAGCCAGTTGAACTCGGCAGATTCCGAGATCGTTCTGTCTACAGAAGCTCGGGTCATGCAAAGCGGCCGCGAGCAAATGGAGGAAAAGATAAAGTACCTTGAAAGAAAATTAGACTCTGCAAATGATGTCCAAATGATGTCCGGGAGTATAAAAACCTGCTTGATGCATATTCAAAATCCGGAATAAGGTGTGTGAATTAGTTATCATCTATTCTTTTTGCCTTTTAATTTTAATTCTGTTAACGTATATTTCTCTATGGTTCTAGAATGATGGAAGAGCTCTTGCAAGCGAGCTGGTCACGAATCTAAGGTTTGTGCTTTTTTGACATGATTGTTAATTTGATATACATGTCTAAGTATCTAATTTGTATCATTCTACAATCGTGTCTATTTTCAGGCTGTCAAGAGAGCCATTGAAACTTGCTTCAAATGCGAGGCAGATGTTGACTTTGTTCTTATTTTTCTTTCAACTCGTCTTTCTTACATCAATTAAATTTTTCCTGAGTGAACCAGCAACGCTCTACTACGCTGTCATGTTTCCACTGACCGTGATGGTGTGTTTGGCATTTCATGTGGGTATCGCAGCAGTTATTTAGTTGGTGTCCGCGGCTCTTATTACGCGCCCTGTCAGATTTGATATTCATATCTACGATTCCGATATTTTTGGAGTCTAGGAATATAATATTTTTGAAGTATAGGAGTGGTTTGTTGCCGAAGCTATTTTTGATTACCCTGCACGTGTCATGTATGCGCTCCAAAAAATAAAAACTTCAGTAAGGCTTGAAAAAAAGAGTTTGTAATACTTAGGTCCAATGAAGCCCATGAAAACTCTCTGCATCAACCAACAGCCATGCATGTAAGTAATCAAAAATAGCTTCGGCAACAAACCACTCCTATACTTCAAAAATATCAGATTCCTAGACTCCAAAAATATTGGAATCGTAGATATGAATATCCCATCTGACAGGGCGCGTAATAAGAGCCGCAGACACCAACTCCTGTCACAAATAACTGCTGCGATACCCACAGGAAATGCCAAACACACCATCACGATCAGTGGCAACATGACAGCGTAGTAGAGCGTCGCTGGTTCACTCAGGAAAAATTTAATTAATGTAAGGAAGACGAGTTGAAAGAAAAATACGAACAAAGTCAACATCTGCCTCGCATTTGAAGCAAGTTTCAATGGCTCTCTTGACAGCCTGAAAATAGACACGCATGTAGAATGATACAAATTAGATACTTAGACATGTATATCAAATTAACAATCATGTCAAAAAAGCACAAACCTTAGATTCGTGACCAGCTTTTTCGCTTGCAAGAGCTCTTCCATCATTCTAGAACCATAGAGAAATATACGTTAACAAAATTAAAATTAAAGGCAAAAAGAATATATGATAACTAATTCACACACCTTATTCCGGATTTTGAATAAGCATCAAGCAGGTTTTTATACTCCCGGAGATCATTTGCAGAGTCTAATTTTCTTTCAAAGTACTTTATCTTTTCCTCCATTTGCTCGCGGTCGCTCTGCATGACCCGAGCTTCTGTAGACAGAATTGTGATCTCGGAATCTGCCGAGTTCAACTGGCTTTCAAGGTTTTTGATTTTTTCTTCAAGTTGCACGCGGTCGCTCTGCATGACCCCAGCTTCTGTAGACAAAACTGCGATCTCGGAATCTGCCGAGATCATTTTTCTTTCAAGGTACTCGAGTTTTTCCTCGAGTTGCTCGCGGTCGCTCTGCAAGTGAACAAATGACACATGTAATATTTTAATTTGCATTTAGTTTTGATTTATGATCCATATGATTTATACCTTGACACTGTCAACCCGTAAGAGCTCTGGCATAGTCGTCATCGACTCTCCTATTGTAGATCTCAGAAACATTTCATTTTCAGCAGCCAACTATACTTCATATTGTCCAAAGTTCTACGAGAAAAACCAATTAACACAAGTTATCCCACAGACGAAATAAAAGGAAAGTGTACTACAACTATGTATTAAGACCCAAGAACTGTACTACAACTATGTATTACATAGTTTACAAAAAGCACAAACAAAACAAGAAAATATTCACACACACCTCATCAAGGATGAGTCTGCAACTTCCACTGAGGACCTAAACAGTTGTGTTCGGATCATTACAAAGAGTTGTTAGTGGACCTCTCAGGTCAGAAGGCAATTCCATCTTTATATAATCCCCACCCGCTCCAGGTATATCAGCTGTTCC
The DNA here is from genome assembly GCA_902706635.1 of Striga hermonthica. Taxonomy (NCBI): domain Eukaryota; kingdom Viridiplantae; phylum Streptophyta; class Magnoliopsida; order Lamiales; family Orobanchaceae; genus Striga; species Striga hermonthica. The sequence continues at coordinate 7,840,895 of CACSLK010026072.1, forward strand.
ACTCAATGCAACGTTAAACCCCTGTAAATAGTTAATTAACAACAGGTCAGAGAATATGATGATTCAAAAAGACTCGGTAAGAAACATCATTTCCAGAAAAGACTAAAAACTTTCTTTTTGTGTCAGCTATTATCCATGAAAAAGGTGAAGGAATATTGGAAAAAGCATATTTTCTTAAGTACTTGCAAGGGTCCAACTAAATCATCACCATATACAAATTAGTAATCAAACAACTCTTCAAAAATCTCGAATTCATTACTGCCTAACTATGATTCCACTACTTAAATGATATGTAAAGAAAATATCAGATACTGTCCAGCTTACTTTCACTTATTTTTACCCTGAAACGTGATCGGAAGAAAACATGAAACTTCACAAGATGATAGAAGGGAGAGATACACAAACAATTTTCTAGCATTCTGCATAAACTCCTAATTACTGCTTAAGATAGGTACGTAACCTAAGAAAATTAGTCATAACAGGATAAAGCTCTCATCATAGTCGTTTCAGATGTTGTGACTCTTTATTTGAAAAACAGGATGCAACATATAGAAAATTAAAACATACTAGTATCAGGAGTCGGTTCTCAGACTGCAAGTAAGTATTGATTCCCTCGCTAAAAAAAGGCGGAGAAATATTTTTTCTTATCCTTTGCGTTGCTTCAATAACAGTGTTGGTCAATTTTCTGCAAAATTAATACTCTAGATTCAGAATGTGCAGTATTCCATTCAGAGATATGCGGCCATACATAACTCCAGTCCGCAGAGAGTTCATTTGCTACTGCAGAAGTTATTTACGAGTAATACTTCACATGGATACATACCTCAAAAAGACATTTTAAGTTTTTTACAAACGAGTTAGATACTTAGATATGCAACCCAATGATCACAATTTCTGCAGTGATAAATCATATAGTTCCAAAAAAAATCTCCGATAAATCTTCGTTACAGGACTTCTAAAATGTTTTCATGCACTCCTTATCAAGTTACAATGTTTGGTTGCTTGGTTTCATTTTACTTCTGCAACGCTTTTCAAACATCCTTTATAACATTTTCGGTTTACAATCACACAAACACACACTTTTTACTGCAAGATTTCGAGGAATAAATTGTTAATAGATTTAGCACTCTATTATTTTTTATGTTTTATTTTAACATTCTAAAATGACAATCCTAAAGTTACATTTGCATCTAACAAACTCCATATGTTGTTCCCTGAATTATTTGACCTTTTATAGTACGCACCTTGTGAAGAATTCAGCCCAATGTCGAGCAGTATGAGACGTCACATAATCGAAGTTATACAAGTGGCGTTTTTCTCTTTCTTCTGCAGGCATAGTCAAAGCTTGTTGAATTGCATTAGATATTTCACTAATGTTCCGTGGGTTTACAATAAGTGCTCCGGCTCCAAGAGATTTTGCTGCCCGAGCAAACTTAACATGCAACCAAATAATATCAAGTCAGACATGCAACAATAAACATAAGTTTTAATGTACAGATGCTCGGTGTGTGCTAAAAATATTTGAACAAATTTGGGTTTATTTTCATCTCCAAATTACTGAAAATATCACCCTTTAGCATTGGTTGCAGATTTCATGAAAGGAAGGCAAATTACTTCACTGAGAATGAGAACCCCCTTCTTAGAACTTTGGCATGCCACAAACTCATCGCTGACAAGATTCATCCTGTCGCGCAAGGACGTGACAAGTGCC
>CACSLK010026072.1:7895322-7905695 GCA_902706635.1 Striga hermonthica
AAAAAAAATAAGAACCATAATTCCAATGAGACCATTATTGAAAGTATCTTATACTAGTTTAATATTTTCCCAATAGAAGCCATGAAAAAACATTTTTTCGGGGTTGAAATATGTATTTTCAAGCAAATGGCCTATAGGCCGCCACAAGGTCAAAGTCCAACGTGGAGCAAGCTGATTGGATACTACGCTAATTTTGACACATTTATGATTTTATGACCCAATCCAAAAAAATATTAATAATAAATAGTATAAGAAAAGAGAAACCAAAGTGGAAAAAATAAAAAGACACTATACACTATTATATTTACTGAATAATTCCGTAATGGGACTTTAACGAAATAGTTCCGTAACGGGACTTTAGCATTTTTCTATGTTTATATCAAACTATCAAAGACATTCAAAGTAGAAAGAAGTGATTAAATCAGCAAATTCAACCTTGTTTTTCTGGGCTTTCTTCACCTCGTATCAAGAAACATTAGACAAACGAAGCCCTCGTTTTAAAGATTTGATTTTTTATCTGCCCATTGATCTTCAATATGAATACCCTCATCCAGAAGCAGAGCCTTTTTCTTGTTCCGATTTCGGTGTTGTTCTTGTTATGGAGTCGGGTCGACTCGATCCAGTTCGATCTGGATTCGGGTCACACCAAATGCATATCGGAGGATATCAAGAGCAACTCAATGACTGTTGGGAAGTACCATGTTGTAAACCCTAATGAAGGGCACCCTCTTCCTGAATCTCATAAACTCACTGTTCGGGTATTTTTTTTTTTTTTTTTTTAATTCAATTTATGGTCGAATCTGATTTTGCTTTCATTATTTTCTTTGTAATTTCTTGGACCCTTTTGTTAAAATTTGTGGGGAATTCTTTGTTATGGTGAAAAGATTTGTACTTTATGTTCGCTGTAATGATATAATTATAATTAGATTAAGAAACGAGAATATCTTTAATCTTGGGCAAATATATACAGGTGACATCTTCGTATGGAAATAGCTATCACAATTCGGAGCATGTGAACGAGGGGCATTTCGCATTTCAAGCAGTCGAGGCAGGCGATTACATGGCTTGCTTTTTTGCGGCCGATCATAATCCTGCAACGAATTTAACCGTCGACTTTGACTGGAAATCGGGCGTTGCTGCCAAAGACTGGACAAATGTTGCGAAAAAAGGCTCTGTTGAAGTAAGTAGTCGAATGCGTATTGTTAGAAGTTATGTTTGTCCCACATTCATTAGTTGTTGGGGTGCTATTTATAGTTTGAGTTTGTTTGCCGTGTACTTGTTATGGTTATGTGGTTGAAAGATGAAAGCTTGTATGGTCATATTTTGTACATGCGTAGTTTATGATTAAGGCTATGTTTGGTAGACAAATAAGTTTTGCTTATAGCTTATTTAGTTATCTTATAAGCATCCTGTATGTAAATAAGTTTCGTTGGGTAGGACGAACTTATTTCATAAGCTTTTGGGTAGCTTTTCAAATAAGGTCATTGAAACTTTTATTTCAGCTAGCTTATCAGCTAATTTAACGAACACTCTTATCATATAAGCTAACTTTTCAGCTATAAGTCATAAGCTATAAGCTCGAAAATCACTAATAAGATATAAGCTAGCTTATCAGCTAGTTTTACCAACATAGCCTTAGTACTTTGATTTCTCTACTTGTTGCTTAGTTTGACTCTGAGTGCTAGAATTTATTTGATGCTTAAACTGATAGTTATTTAAGAAAGGCTGGCAATATTGAGGTGCTTTTGACCTGTGCTAGTAACATGATACTTATCGAAGAAAATGGCTGTCTTGTAGTGGCGACATATATTCTTATCTATTTTTTGTTCAAGGATTAGTGTATGTTTGTTGCCTCAATAGTGAATAACTGTTGTTATTCTCATTGAGTTTCGTTTGCGCATAGTGATTACATATCTTTCTCTGTTTTTCTTTTGTTTTTGTGATTGAAGCTGTTTATGCTAGCCTACTAAGGAGATGAATGTACTTTTGACCTTAACTCGGCTGGATTTGTATAACACTATACAGTATTGCTTATTTCCTTTAGCTCTTTCTTTTTATTGCGTATAGTATACACACGCATAATATGTTCAATACTTGATTTGAAAAATTTCTACTTCGACTGCCTTTGCAGTTAATGGAAATAGAGCTGAAGAAAATGTTCGACACTGTACAATCCATTCACGACGAGATGTTTTATCTACGTGAAAGGTAAAAGTCCCAACTTAAATTCATGATTTATCGTGAAAGGTAAAAAGTCCCAACTTAAATTCATGATTTATCGTGTTATTAATCACCATTAGAATAGTTCTCACTTTGGTGCATTTATCTTATTATTTTTGCAGAGAAGAGGAGATGCAGGAACTAAACCGATCGACTAACTCCAAGATGTTTTGGTTCAGTTTTCTGTCTATTCTTGTTTGCCTTTCGGTTGCTGGGCTTCAGCTATGGCATTTGAAGTCCTTTTTCGAGAAGAAGAAGCTTATTTAGAAAAAAAAATAAAAAAATCACTGTTCTGTAATCAATTTCCGGATTTTTTTTTTTTCCTATAAAGTTATATGTGTACAATTATCTAGAGAAGAGGCTAGATTACAGTTTGTTGATTCATTTGAGAAAAGCATGAATCGAAACTGTAATAGGGACTTCATTTTGTGTTGTAGGGAGTTTTTAACAGAACTGAGAATGGGAGAGACCATTTTTTCGGACACAAGTGAATTTTAGTGTCTGCAAATGCAAATTTATGGTGTTGGTCTTGCTTCAAATTCCCTGCTTTAGTAGATCATAACGAGTAAAGAAGAAGAAGTGCCAATTACCAAACAAAAACATGAAGAAATTTATTTGCAAACAATCCAAGTATGTGCACTCAGGGCATGGCTGCCTCCATAGGGAGTAAAGTCGGTAAACCTATCCCCCAGTCGACATCAACTTATTATTATTAACAATAGAACTAAAAATAAAATCTCCCGAGCAAAGCTTCACTGACTAGGTGGAGGGAAGAAGATTTCTTCCGCCTTCCTCTTGGAGCTGAACTTCTGCTCGACGTCAACCGGCACATTGAAAGCCGCCTGAAGCACCTCCGACGATAGCGCCTTCCACACCGAAGTCCTTCCCGCCAAATGTGTGAAAATCGGGCTGTTGAAACCATAATTCAACTATTACTCAACTCTCAAGAAACTGATAAACCACAATTATTCATGTGCAATAATGGTAACAATAACAAGCAAAAATTAATAATGATAAAAAAAAACTTTAAACTCACTTGGGAGTAGTTATGATGGAGAACCAATCCATGCCATCAGGGTCTGCAATTTTAGAGACCACAAAGAACCTGGGCACAATAAACAGATTCCCAGCCTTAATGGTAGTCTCCAGAACCCGCTTCCCGTCAACTCCCACAACCTGTACCCGCCCGCTACCCCTCACAATGTAAGTCACCTGCAGGGCCGAGTCACACGAGAAGCCCGGGGAGCACATAGCACTGCCATTCAGTTGGACGAGGTCTGCTCCAAGCCCGACTTCCCCGACCAGAGGCAAATTCTTGGTGTTCAAAACAACCACCTTGCCCCCACCTTTAATGTCCACGTCGAGTGGGGCTTCCTCGCAGTTGAGGGCCATGCCATTATAATGCTCCTTATTGGGCTCGGGGAGCTTCGTGTTTGGGCCGAGCTTGATGATGCCGTGGCCATGCTGGCTGGAGACGAGGGCCTTGGCGGTGGGCTCATCGACGTCCCAGGCCCGGCTGACAAACTCGGTGGAGAAACCCGTGAAGATGCCTTTGGGGCCAGTGAGGAAGAAGTCAGTGAAGGAGCCGCGTTTGTGGGCTTTGGAGGTGTCGCCAAGGAAGAGGATGACGAGCTCTGTGTCTTCCTTGTTGTGGTACCAGGTTACGACACCAAATGGGAGGGCTATGGCATCGCCCTTTTTGATCGGGAGCACCTTTTCTTCCTTCTCCGGGAGGATGATACCGGCCACTCCACTGCCTGCGAAAATGGATAAGGCAATACATCGAGCATGATGAGTGCAAGTGCAATCGGTTTTAAATGGATAGTAGACGAAAAACACATTTTCAGTAGCACGAAATCTGAAGTTAGCAGCAATTGAAATACATTATCAGCATAACTATCACGGAGCACGAATTTATCAGGAATTGAATTATTTTATCAGCATCACTATTCATCCTAGTGTGCACGAGGATTCATCCTACAGTGAACGGGGAGAATAGCAATTTCAAACTTTCTCTGAAAAACAACAGCATGAACGATTTGCGCAACTGCAGACAGACAATCGGAACACTTCGCTTCAAATGTATCGGCGAACATAAAAAAACAAGGAACACACGAATCAGATTCAATCAACAGCAAAGCAATAAACCACGTGCGGATCTGAGATTAGCTACTACTGTACCTTGAAGAACATAAGCAACTTTAGCAGAATCGGAGTATCGAGGGGGCGCGAAGCCGTTTTTCTCGAGGGCGAGCTTAGCGGCGCCGATGTTGCCTTCGCGGAGCATCGGGAGCTCGTCGGGGCACCACGCGTAGTACGCGCCGCCATCTCCGCCGTAGATCTTCTTCGCCAACCTTGGTGTCAAGTCGAGCTCCATCTTTTCAGATCACTTCTCTTTCTCTCTCTCTAAAATCAAACAGAAAGGAAACGCAAACAGAGTGAAAAATATGCTGATGAGTACTACGGATGATCTGTTTGGTATTTATAGGGGGAAATACGAAAGAGAGTTTAACTATACTGTAATTACGAGATTAGTTTGTTAATTGTGGATTAGGACTTATCGTTGAAGAAAACAAAAACTACAGGACTCTTAATTATCTTATCCATGGATCATGATCATCATTTATTAGTAATTTTGTTTGCGCTTATAATAATTAGTAATAATATTAAGGATACTATTATGGATAAATATACACGAGATATTGTAATCTTATGACTTGGGAAAAAGAAAAAGTTATGGCTCCGATTGTTTATGAAATAATTTGTTCAAATTGAGTTATTTTGGTTAACTATAGTTAATTTTAAAAAATGTGGTATGGTTAGTTATAGTGGAATTTTAAGAATGTATTAAAATAATATTTAAAATAAAATAATTAAAATTGATTTGATGTAAAAGTAAGAGAAAAATGATTGTAAATGTTGAAAATGATAGGTAGTTAAAATTATGTGAGTGAATAAATAGTGAATTAAAATTGATGTGATGTGTAAGAATGATTAGTTTGTATTATTTAATTATATGAATAATATTAAAGATAGTGGGGTTGAGTTAAAGTTAAGTTAGATTTTGAGTTGAAATAAAAGTGAGTAAATTATTTTGTAAACAATCACTCCCTTAGTATTTGATATTGCAATTTGCATGCGTGATTGGATTGGGACTTTATCACACTGAGATAACTTTTTGAGTTATTTGGATAATATACTAGAAACTTTTAATTCATTCCAACAACAATATTTAATTGGATAATATACTAGAAACTTTTAAATCATTCCAACAACAATATTTAAAATAATAGAGCGTTTTTATGGTTTATAATTATCACCGTGAGATGGTGCTAGAGGATTAGGATTCTATCTCATAGATAACTTTGAGTAGTCTATAAATAAAAGAGCGTTGTATGTGTTACAATTATCATAGTGCTAGGTGATTAGGATTCTATCTTACCGAGATAACTTAATAAATTTGTTAATTTATTTTATATTTATATTTATATCTACTATTATAAAAGTACCCATGAATATGTAAAAATATAATATAGAAGCAGATGTAGTGAACAAGCAGGTATTGGCCCTCGTATAAGCAGCAAACTGCATTTGATACACACTCCAGGTGATAGCAGACCGATCGCTCGGAAGTCCAAGATAGAATAACAGCCACAAAATGTTTGTACAAAATTCGTTGTACTCCTAAACACTCTCTTCCTCCAAGAAAACAGCAACGCAGTTCTACAATGCAATAAAACAATAGCATTATTAAACAATAATATTCTGAACACTGGTTTGAAATTATTGTACACTAAACGTGTAACCTCTCACCTTTTCCGCCAGAGCTTTAGTTAATGTCATCTGCCCAGCCTCATCTGTCACCTTCACGCCAGGCCAACCGATCCACCATATCTCGTACTCCTTCACATCTACAACATTGGCACACAGTCTAGCAAATCTTCATAAAAAAAGGAGCACAAAACAGTGTAAATGTACTATTACCAAATTGCAAAAAAATAAAATAAAATAAAAAAATGACGAAGCAGTAATAAGCTATACCCAAACGATCGCTCACGGCTGGAATTGCTGAAAAAACAAAAGTGTAACACGTAGTAGCAGGTAGATTAGGACATACAAGATGCGGTTAAATCAGAATCAGTAATAACGGGAAACGCTCACCCAATAGTGCGCTCACGAGACCGCCTGCAGTTATCTCCATAGAACATGAGTCAGCTTCGCGCCTCAAGGCGGAAACCGGAAGCATGTTTGCCACCACCACCAGTCGCTGCCTGATAGGCCTCCAGTCAGGGCTTTCCCTCAAACTGTCGACGGTGGAGACCTCCGAGCTCCGCTCGATGTCGTGAGACCCTGAAGAGTCGTAATCGGTTTCAATTTGGAGCGTGTGGACGTCGGGACCAATTATTGTGGACGAGTGCGTGCTCGTGAAGCTTTCCTTCAGCTCATGCTCACTCAGAAGCTGGCCGACCCGGGCGTTCATGACGTGCGAGTCGTCGTGGCCGCCGTTGCGGCCGTTTCCGCCGTCGTGGCCGGTGGCGAGAGACATCTTTGCGACAAAGTGATTTGTGGTGTCAAAAATTCACACAGGCTAGACCAGAAACAAGGAATGATTTTTTATCCCGCCAAAAATTCACACATGCTAGACTGGAAACAAGAGTGATTTATTTTTATCTTTTTTATGTTGCTCTAGCTCGTGGATAAATAAATACAAGAGCCTGAGCTCGGCTCGAGTACAATTCAAAATTTTTTAAGTTCGTAAAATTACCATTAAGTGCATATATTAATATTATGATTAACATATATCTCGAGCCGCTCGATAATACAAAATATGGGATCGATCTCGACTCAAGTTCGTGCTCGAGACGCTCGAGCTACACTCTAGTGCTGTCAAACTCGAGATCAAGCTGAGCTTTGACTTGATTGCTCGCGAGCTGCTTGTGTCGAGTGTGCAGCCTTAGATTGAGTACTAACTTGTGATGTAATTTTTTGCTTCTGGAAAAATGAAGTTGATACTGAAAATGGACATTTTTTTGTTTTTACAAAAATATATTCTAAATTATTTATTTTAAATATATAGGCAAACATAAGTAAAATTTGATGGATAAGTGAATAGCATATAAAATTCTCAATTCAGTAAAAACTATGAGACCTTAGGTTCATATTTTTAAATTATGTAAAAAATAATTTCGTCCACCTCAGTTTATTGTTCAAAATAAAAATAACATAACAAGTGAAATAAAGAACAGCTATTAGAACCTTACCAAGAATACCATATCATATGAATTAAAATAAGCATAATTTAAGCAATTAGGGCACTAATTAAAAACAGTGCATGCTTAAAACATATGCACTATTTCGTAGTCCATTAAACCCCAGCTCTAGAGTCATTTTATCTGAAAAATAAAAAATATAAAAGTAAATATAGGATATTTTGATAGAGTGATACTTTTAACATTATTAGCTAAACAATAGCTACTGATCAAATAGATAATAACTATAGATTTTTAAAATTGATAAAAAATGGTTCTTTTAGGACTCAGTTTATTTCTTATGATACAATAGGATATTGCTTCTTATCCTTAATAATCCCTTGATTTACTTTGAAGTATTAAGGCCCGAAGGATAAGATTCGGCGCGGGATTGGAGGGGCTATATCCTTCATTTGCATGATTCAACCATCCTCCCTCATGGGCCTGGATATACTAATCCATTATTTCTAAGTTTACCATTTTGTCCCCAAAAAGTATTTTTGTGGTCATAAATACCCTTGAGATTGTACGAAATTTTGAAATATTACCACAATAAAAGGCTTTGTGATGGCGGCCCTTTTTCCCAAAAAAAGCAATACAAACCCTAGCAGCCGCTCTCAAGGACCATTGTAAGTCCTCTTTCTCTGGATATCACTCCACCTTATCCCGACTTCTGACAGTGTTAATTTGTTTCCATTTGGATGAGAGTGTAGATCCGTCTTGAGGAGATGAAAGTTTCTTTTCGTCAATAACCGTCGAGTTTCCCCCCACAGATCGCTACGGGCTACCAGCGATGTTGCTGCAATTATTACTACTTACAGGCCGTGTAAATCGTCTTACAAGGTCACAATACGAATTTAAAACCTTTTTAAAACCTTAGGGCTTCCCAATGTGGGGTTGTTGCATATATATTTTGAATGAAGTTGTACATGTTTTTTTTCTTATTTTTTTGAAATTAATTTATTTAAGACCTTGAACATGTGAAAGGTAATTCAATTTCAGTTGTTTTTGGGGAATTATTTTGTGAATGAAAATCAACCACTGTTATTATCTTAATGTTTTGTGTTGTAGTGTGTATTAATGTTAAGCACAAAATAGGCCTTAATTAGTTTAACATAAGTACGTTTTCTGTGAAGTTTACAGTTGGTGAGTGGACTTTGGAAGTCACCTTGCAAATGGAAAGCATTGATGTGGATACTATGGTGCTGTTGGAGGAAATCATAACTATGATAAAAATCATTCATTTGTTTGGTTATATTTATCTACACTTGTTTGGACCCTATCGACGTAGGCGTGTTTTTGTCCTTCGAGGCCGAAGGGCAAGTTACCGAACGGCAGACCGTATAGTTGCTCAGATTCATCATATGACCTCCTTAATAAAAATAATAAGTGATACAACATGTGTAGAACAACTGCGGATGGACCGTAATGCTTTTGGTAGGTTATGTTATTTGCTTGAAAATGTCGATGGTCTACGCACAACTCGTAATGTACAACTAGGCGAACAAGTAGCCATTTTTTTTAGTGTTCTAGCGCATCATAAAAAGAATGTTGTTGTCAAATTTGATTTCAAACGGTCCGGTCGCACAATAAGTAAAGTGTTTCACAAAGTCCTGAATGTCGTTCTCCTATTACACCCCCTATTACTTGTTGATCCGATTCCGGTTGACGAATCATGCAACGATTGGAGATGAAAATGGTTTAAGGTGCACCAAATTAGAACTTTTTGTCGATTAAGGTTTGTACAATTTATTTACATTATAGTCCAACTAAAGGAAAAATTAGAGATTTTGTCCTGTAAGTGGCTCCTATTTGAGGTTTGGTCCTCTCCGATGTCCACTCTTGGATCACGTCCCGTAAGTGGCAAAAATCGTGAGAAATAGTCCTGTCACCGGCAAATGCAGGTTATTTTTACCGGCTAGTCTACGTGGCATTTTTACATGATTTTTTTTGCTGAGTTGTAAATCTGATGCTTAGTTGGCAAATTATGTGGCATTTTTAAAAAAAAAAAACGAAGAGAAGGGGAATTGAACCCGGGGTGATGGGCACCCAAGTGAACTTCAATGCCACTTGACCCAACACACTATTCTTAATAGATTGGACTTTATTTATATATTAATCAGAAATGTTTTATCTAAAAATAATAATAATATATATATTATTCAATTTATACTACTTTTAGTTATAAAATTAATACATGATATATATTTTCATTAAATAATACGTGATATATTATTAATTTTTTTATTAGTTAAATAAATATTTACTAATTGAATAAATATATTAAATATAAATTAATAAATAAATATTCCATAATGTAATTTTATTTCTTGTTTATTATATTTAATAAATAAATATATTAAATAATACAATATTATTTTTTATTAAAATATATATATATATATATATATTATTCAATTTATACGGCTTTTAATTATAAAATTATACATAATTTATGCAATAATTTATATATATTATGAAAAATTTTTATACATTAATTAAATATTTATTAAATAATAAATATATTATCAAATTTATTAAATATATATTAATAAATAAATATAATGAATATTATAATACTATTTTCTCATTTTTTATATTTTTAGTGAAATATATTAAATAATGTCATATTTTTTTATTTGATTAATTAATTGTAAAATTAAATTCTAAATATAGTAAATAATAAATACTGCAAAAAACAATCATTTATACTAAAATAAATAAATACTAAATATACTATTTTGGTAACGAAACTTTTATTATCATTTATGTTGTGTTTTTAATTACCTCATTTAATTTTCATTTTATTTAACATATTGATTAAATATATTTATTTATTTTATTATTAAATATATTTATTGATTAGTAAATATTTATATTTATCAAGTAAATATCTATTTATAT
>CACSLK010026072.1:7971105-7981621 GCA_902706635.1 Striga hermonthica
AAAAAAAAAAAAAAAACTAGTGAGAGATGGTAATAATACCAAACAAATCAATTTAGTATTTTATATGGTGCGTAAAATATTGATATGAAATTTACTTATAATACTAATATTCATAGTTGAAAGATTTTTATTTGGCATTAGTTCGTCAGTTCGAACAAACACCTGGAACCACAGAAATAAAGGGGAGATCTTTATTTATTTTATTTCCTTAATTGAGTTTATTTCATATTCCATATATAAGATATTGTGGGTCTTATTATGATATTTTATTTTGTAGGAAATCGGACGTGATAAAGATAGAGGAGAGAAGAGGCGTGCATGGATAGGGAATCAAAGAGGGAGAAAAAAAGATTTACTTGCCAAAGATATGCTATTCTTATGGAAGAAAATCAAGCTTGGAGTCCTATGCCTTGTAGAAGACTCCAACCCTAAGGAGTTTATATAAATACCCTAGAGGAAGCTCCTATTGCGGCTGCTGAAGTTAGAGAAATTTTTAGAACAATATTTGAGCTTCATATTTTCTGTTCTATTCGGTGGTATACAGTTCAGTACGAGAGTTCTTACAAACTCAAGGACTGAAGCTGTTTTTTGCTTAGTTTATTTGTTTCATCAAACTATCTTTTACTTTTACCCTTAGGGAGTAAGTGTAGGATAAAAAGTCCACGGGACGTGGCCGGAGAAATAGTTGATAGGATCGTGAGTAGTGTTGGCTAGGCTTGAAGGGAGTTCGAGTCTTTGTAAGTCCAAACTATGTTCGTGTTTGATCTATCAATGAAAGAGCTCTGAGGGGAAGTGGGATGCTTCCCTGAAGAGTTTTTTAAATCTTCGGTTTATTGCTTCTGCATTCTTCAGTTCTTAATTTAGTTCGTACTACAATCAGCGCACTCTGTGATAATTATAAGTTTCAATTGGCACCAGAGCAGTGTTTCTGTTCTAACTACGGGATGAAGATCTTTGGGACTCTGTATCGGGCACCATGAGTCATCATGGGATGTCTGTTACGCACCCTCCATTTCTTGATGGTTCCAACTACTCGTACTGAAAATCCATGATGGTGATCTTCCTTTGATCTCTTGGTAAAGGCACATGGCAGGCTGTTGAGAATGGTTGGACTTTACCCATCCAAGAAAAAGTTCCTGCTGAAACTAAGGGTGGTGAGTCCTCGGATGGGAAATCGTCAACTACCAAAGTACTGGTTGAAAAACCAAGGAGTATCTGGACCGACGATGAAAAGCAAGCAGAAGAGGCTAATTTTCGAGCTTTATATGCTATTATGTCTGCTGTAGATCCCACCCAGCACAAGATAATAATTCAGTGCACTACCGCTCAAGAAGCTTGGAGAATCTTGGAAAGACAGTTTGAAGGAACAAACGCGGTTAAAACGTCAAAGCTCCAAAGAGTCTCAACTGAGCTTGATGAGATCCGTATGAGGGAGGATGAAACCATTGACATGTACTATGATCGGTTCTGCGATCTAGTAAACCAAAGTGCTATGCTTGGCGAACCGGTCCCAGAAGCTAGACAAGTTAAGAAATTAATGAGAACTCTACCGGATAGGTTTGGGATCAAGATTACAGCACTAGAAAGTTTTCAGAGAATTCAGAAACTTGGTATTGATGATCTTCTCAGTGAGCTTCGCACTTTTGAAATCAATCATGGATTCGACTCTATGAGAATAAGCAAAGGGAAAGGCTTAACGTTAAAGGCCAAGGTGCGTACTTCAGTAGCTGAAGATGAAGAATCCGATGAGGAATCTTTTGATCCTGATGAAATCACCAAGGCTCTCACTGTACTCACCAAGAATGTCTCGAAGCTAAAGAAGTTCCAGAAGAAAAAGTTCCAGGGAAACAAATCCTTTGAAAGTGGTAGGAACCAGCTTCTGCAATTTGGAGATAAAAGTTCCAGCATGCAACTGAGCAAATCTCAGAATTTGAACCAGGGTTTTGAAAAAGAACAATGTCGTGAATGCAGGGGATTCGACCACTTTCAAAAAGAATGTCCTAACTTCAAGAAGAAGAACAAGACGTTCAAGGCTACATGGTTTGATTCCAGTGACGACGAGGAGGGAGAATCTGAAATGACTGAGAATTCTAACTACTCTAATAACTCTGCTAAATGTCTTCTTAGTGAATATAACTGTTTTACTTCCTCTGTTCATCTGACTGATGTTGAATCTGATGCAGGTTCTTACGCGAAAAACTTGAGCGAGGTGGAATCTGATGAATTCTCGGACCCAGCTGCCGAAAATCTTGTACTTCACAAGTACGCCATCGAAAAGTGTCTCAAGGCAAGGGATATCATCAACAAGTACCAGACTCAAAAACAGAAGATGAAGGCTATGGAACAACAGTCTGCCGAACGAGAAAAGGAGATTGACTATCTCCGGAACGAACTTCAGAAGATGAGGGTAATGACTGTTGATCTGAACGAGAAACTCATCAAATCAGACCTCTATATTGGAAAACAAGATAAGGACCTAAATAGTTGTTTCGCAAAGCTTGCACTGGTTGAGCATGGGGATAAACTCAACAAACAGGCAAGTGAAGAACAAAATTTTACCATCGAATCTCTGTGTAACGAATTGTTTGCTGTGTAAAGTCTTGCAGGTGAAAGAGAAACTAAAATAGTTGTTCTCAAGGAGGAACTCGGTCGCGTAATGGAGGAACATGTGGCACTTCGGAGTCATTGTTCTACCCTTGAAGAAAGGCTTAGTAAGAGTGAAGAAGTTGTCAGAATGATCAATAAGCTGAGGGCATCATATGCTGAAGTTCAAAAATTATGTCAGCAGATTGGTTCATCCAACCCAAGTAAGAATGTCCAGAACCAGAAACTGAAAGGGAAGGTTGGAGAATCAAGCTCATCACTGAGTAAGGCTGATCTAACTTTTGTTAAAGAAGGATACTCAATTGACTCCAAGAAAGGTAAGCCATACTCTCCAAAAGCTCAGCATAAGAATACTGGTAAGAACTTTGTACCCGTTTGTCACTACTGTGGGATTCGCGGTCATATTCGTCCCAAGTGTTATAGAATGCATAATGATATATACACGGGTCGAATTAACGACTGGAGTCTTCATGGTGTTCCCTTGAAAGCACCTAAATTGAAAGTTGATATAGTAAATCATGAACAGAAAAAGATCTGGGTTCCCAAGGAACGTAAGAACGTCGGTCTGTCTTCCATACTTGCTTTGAAATCTACATATAACTCTGACTGGTATTTTCATAGTGGATGTTCTCGACATATGACAGGTTTGAGGTCTAACTTGACCAATATTATGCCTGTCTCTTCTAGTTCAGTAACTTTCGGTGATGGAGCAAAGAATAAGGTTCTTGGAGTAGGGTGCTTGAATGTTCCTGGTTTGCCTAGACTTAAAAATGTTCTTTTAGTTCAAAACTTGGAAGCCAATCTTCTGAGTATCAGTCAATTATGTGATCAGGGGTTGTATGTGAATTTTACTAAGACTCATGTCATGTGTCTGATCAAGAAAATAAACATGTTCTTACTGGTACTAGGTCCAGGGATAACTGTTATCTTGTGGAACTTGATTTGAAATGTAACAAAACCAGTATTGATTTGACTGAACTCTGGCATCAAAAGCTAGGTCACATTAACTATCCTCACCTGATCGAACTCTCTTCTACAGGGGCTGTTCGAGGATTGCCCAAGCTGAAGAAGGAAGAACCACGAGTTTGCGGATCATGTCAAATGGGCAAACAGAAAAGGGCTTCGCATAAGAGGTTGACAGAGGTCAGTACAAATCGTGTAATGGAACTGATCCACATGGACTTGATGGGACCAATTCAGGTCGAAAGGTACAGTGGTAAGAAGTATATTCTAGTCTGTGTGGATGATTTTTTTAGATTCTCATGGGTTGACTTTCTTAAAGATAAGTCTGAAGCACTTGATGCTTTCAAAAAACTCGTGTTAAAACTTGAAAATGAAAACGAACTAACCTTGTGGCAATCAGGAGTGACCATGGTAAGGAATTTGAGAACCGTGGTTTTGAGTTATTTTGCGAATCACGTGGTATATTTCACCATTTTTCTTCTTCTATCACTCCACAGCAGAATGGAGTTGTGGAACGAAAGAACAGGACCCTTCAAGAAATGGCGAGAGTAATGCTAGTGTCGCAGAGTATGTCCTTAAGGTAGTGGGCAGAGGTTGTAAACACGGCATGTCATATAATTAACCGTGTGTATTGCAGGAAGGGAACCAGATTAACTTCATATGAAATGTGGAAAGGTAAAGCACCAAATGTGAAATATTTTCACATCTTTGGGTGCAAGTGCTATATCTACAACGACAGAGAACACCTTGGTAAGTTTGAGTCCAAGAGTGATGTAGGTCAGTTTCTTGGTTATTCTGCTAACAGTCGTGCTTATCGTGTGTATAATTTGCGCACTGAGGTGGTTATGGAGTCTATAAATGTTGTTTTTTATGATGCTCTTGAATGTGCTGTTGTACCTGATGTGATCAACATAGATGTGTCCAGTGCTAAGAAGTTGTCAAATTCTGAAAATGTGAATGTGCTAAATGATGTTAAGTCTGAAACCCTAGAATATGATAAAACTGTGGAATCTAATGAATATGTTGTTCCAACGTCCTCTAAAAATTCTGATGAATCTCGGCGAGATCCTCCTGCCAGGATTCAGAAGGATCATCCTAAGGACCAAATCATAGGAGGTTTATCTGAACGTAACACTAGAGGAGTTAAACCTGATTTTCGAAAGATGGCTGGTTTGTGCCACCTTGCATGTTATGTTTCTAAGTTGGAACCAAAAAATGCTAGAGAGGCCCTGTGTGATGATTTTTGGGTTCAGGCTATGCAAGAAGAACTTGAACAGTTTGTGAGAAACGATGTGTGGGAACTTGTCCCTAGACCTTCTGATTCAAACGTCATTGGAACAAAATAGATTTTCAAAAATAAGACGGATGAATCAGGAGAGATTACTAGGAACAAGGCCCACCTTGTAGCTCAGGGGTACACCCAAGAGGAGGGTGTTGACTTTGATGAGACATTTGCCCCTGTAGCTCGTCTAGAGTCCGTTAGGATGTTCTTATCTATTGCATGCTTGCTTGGTTTTGTGATTTATCAAATGGATGTAAAGTCTGCATTTTTGAATGGCTTTTTGAAAGAGGTTACTTATGTTAAGCAACCTGAAGGGTTTGTAGACCCTCATCACCCTGGCCATGTGTACAGGTTAAAGAAGGCGTTGTACGGTCTTAAACAGGCTCCACGTGCCTGGTACAAATTTCTAACCCAATTTTTGGTCAAAATGGGGTACTCTCGAGGGGGAGTTGATAAAACTCTGTTTGTTAAAAAGTCTAATAAAGTTATTATCATTGTACAGATTTATGTAGATGATATTATCTTTGGTTCTACCTCGAGAACTTGGGTCAATGAATTTGTTACTCACATGTCTAAAGGATTTGAGATGAGCATGGTAGGAGAGATGTCCTACTTCTTGGGTCTGCAAGTCAAGCAATCCAGGGAGGGGATATTTCTTCATCAATCTAAGTATGCCAAGAATCTTGTGAGAAAATTTGGTCTAGAAAATTCTAAGTGTCCAGCAACTCCTATGGGAAGCCACTCTAAGCTATCCAAGGATTACGCTGGAACTTCAGTTGATTCCACGCTTTATAGAAGCATGATTGGTAGTTTGCTTTACGTGACTGTCAGTAGACCTGACCTGTGTCTCAGTGTAGGGATGTGTGCTCGGTACAAAGCTAATCCTAAGGAATCGCACTTGAAGGCGGTGAAGCACATCATCAAGTATGTGCATGGTACATCTGATTTGGGTATTTTGTACTCACGAGACACATCTTCTAGTCTTGCAGGTTATAGCGATGCAGATTGGGCTGGGAACGTCGATGATCGACGTAGTACCTCTGGTGGTTGTTTCTACATTGACAATAATCTCATCTCCTGGCTTAGTAAGAAGCAAAATTGCGTAGCACTCTCGACAGCTGAAGCCGAATACATATCTGCTGGAAGCTGCTGCTCTCAGCTCATGTGGATGAAGCAAATGATGATTGAGTTTGGTCTTGAGGTAAGAACCGTGAACCTTTTCTGTGACAATACCAGCGCAATTAACATCTCTAAAAATTTGGTTCAACACTCTAGGACTAAACACATAGATATTCAGTATCACTTTATTAGAGATTTAGTCGAGAATGATGTGATTATACTTGAGTATGTTTCTACGCAGAACCAGTTGGCTGATATATTCACTAAAGCACTGGATTCTCAAAGGTTCATTTCTCTAAGGAAATCCTTAGGGATTTATTCATTCTGAATGCTTGTGTGATCTTGCATTATATTATATTGTATTGTATTGTATATTATTAGTAATTATCTATTGCATTGCGTGTAAGCATATAGGGTATTTTTCATTAGGCATATGTTGCATTTGCAACCTTTGCACCACTGGATTCTTGATTGAAGTTCTAACTCTTCTGAAAACTTGATAGGTGTTGATTGTCTAAGACTGACTGCGTGTTCTTACAGTACCGAGGAACGTACTTATTTTCTGTATTTTTGGTTTTTGTCAGAAAGAGCTGCCTTCTCATAAATGATCTAGAGCGATAGCTAGCACATGGTTCGTTTCCCAATGCAGGATCGACTGTGAAATGAGCGTCTGGGACAGAAAATGTTGAGAAGGGCGTAAGCTAGTGACACGCATTGCATATTACTATGTGGTGTTCTTACTCGGAGTAATAAGGTGGCCACCCACATAAAAACCGTAGTGCTGATTATAATATATAAAAGAAAAAAAAAACGTAGGATCCTTACTTAAAATCATGGTGCAAAGTAGTGGGGTTGACTTTCACTGTTGCAGTGATTGTTACTAAGTGAAACGCACTACGAATAATATGGCATGTGTTCTTGAAAAAATTGAAGTTGTGGTTCGCACTACCTTGTGTATATACATATATACGTTTATCGTATGTTCCTTGGGAAAGTTTGAATATCAAAGTTGGTCTCGGGCTATCTTCATCAATTTTGTCTAAGTTGAGAAGGAAAAGATTTTTTGAATCTAGTGTATTCTGTGTGCGATTTTTATTCCTTATTTTTATCTCTCATTGTTTAGGCATACTTGCATATGATTTCCTTCTTGAACATGATCTATTTGAGTCTAAAATTTTGTGAATAATATGTGCTCAAAGATAAAATCCGATTTCTTTCCTAAATTTCGAAATAGTGTGAGAGGTTATTTGTGTGAGAAGTTGTATTGTGTTTGAATTTTGATTTTTGGAGGGATAAGTTTCCCGTTAATATCTCCTAAAACTGCTCAAACTGTCCTATCTCTCTCCCTTGAACCACGGGAACTGCCTTTTTGTAGTTTTCAATGTCAGAACATTATAATCTCACGTCTCTCTTCACTTTTTCATTATCACTCAAATTCCTTCTTTCTCTCTCTCTTCTTCCAATTTTCTCACCTTCTTCAACCTTCTGAAACCCTAATTCTCCAAACTCAATTGTCGTTCTTCTCCCATAGCTGGAAGTAAGGACAAGTCGAAAAAGAGGCTCAAAAAACACAAAGAAAAGAGGTTGAAGCGCCGTCGTCTCTCTCACTGCTAGTTCTGTCCGAGAACCCTCTCCTCCGCCGGCAAAATCCCCATCTCTCGAGTCGCCGCCTCCTGAAAAGTTTGTTTCCTTGTCTGCAACCACTTCTGGTTCTCCGTCCAAATCCGACAACGTCGAGAAGAATTTTGAGATCTCTCCACTTGCCACAAGCGTACCTAGTCTGTCAGGGTTTGAGGACGTCCCAGCGGCTCCGACTCAAGGGGAGTCGTCTGTTGTTCCAACGTCTGCGAGCAAGTCTGCGACCAAGACTGCGTCCAAGTCCACTACCAAAACAGCCGAAGAAGAAAAGGAGGACACCGCAGCAACTCTAGTAGAAGTTCATTCTGATCAGCCCACGCCTCCATCAAAGATTTCAGTACGCCGTTCCACTCATCGCCGCGACAAAGAATCCATTGATGCGCCCCCTGTTCCACCTGAACCTGAAGACGATGCTTATGACCTTGAGAACACCTTCACCAATCGGTTCTATACAGAGGCTGCTCATGAACGCTTTGTTAGTTTTGGATCTTATGGGTTCTGGTCCGAACGTGCTGTGGAAGATGGTAAGTTTGCTGATCTTGGTATTCTTCGTCTGATAGAGTCTGTCAGTTTATTTAAAACCGTGTCTGATCTTCAGCCTTTCTGTGGGCAAGTTGTCAAATAATTCTATGCTAATCTCACCCCTGCCGTGTTTGATTCTAATAGCCCTCGTTTTCACAAGCTTTTTCTTCTAAACCGTGTGATTGATGTGTCTCCTGCCTTGTTTAATGTTCATCTTGGCTTGCCCTCTGATCTTGATAACTCTTCCCTCACTGAGGTTGATTTAGATGCTATGACCAAAGTTCTTACTTCTGGTCAGTTAGATACATGGCTTGGTTCTAATTTGCCTGTGAGTTCACTCTGCTTGGTTGCTAATCTGTTGCATAAAATTGGTGCTGGCAACTGGACTCCTACTTCGAACAAAACTTTGCTCACGGAGTCCCAGAGTAAAGTCATTTATTGGGTCATGATTGGGAAGGTTATAACTTTGGGGATTTTGTCTTTGAAATTCTTCAAACCTTTGTCATATTGAGTCTCGCAAGACCCTTCATTTTCCTTGTCTTATTTGGTCCTTCTTGGCTGCACACAATTTTTCTGTTAATCCCCGCTACCAAGACTCTCTCGAGAACCCAGGAAAAGCATTCTCTGTGAGTGCTCGCACTCTTAATGAAAAGGGGACAACCAAGGTCACAAGGGAACTGACTCCCTCCTTGGTTCCTAAAAACTAGCATGAGTTTGTGGCACAACAGCTTGGAGAGTGGGATGATTTGACAAAGAAAGTAGCTGCTCACCAAGCCTATCTTCGACAAGTGCTGCAAGCAGTCAAGGGGACGAAGTGCAAGAACTCGGGGACACGCCCTTCGGCATCCTGTAGTTTCAAAAAGGGGGAGAAGGGTTCAACTGTTGCTGCTGGCAAAGGTGATGATGAAGATTCTGATTCTGGGGGAGATAGCACTGATGAGGCCATTGCGAAGTACTATGATGATGATGAGTAGTAGTTTGTTTTTAGTTGAGGGATGTAGGGAGGTCTTTATGTAAAAAAAAAAAGAACCTCGTATTTGTTTGCTTTTGTCTTTTGGTTGCTACTGTTTTTAGTTATCTTGAATTTGGTTCTTTTGCTGCTTTTGATGACTTTGTTTATTCTGGAGTTCAATAGAGACTTGTTTTGATTCACTCTATTAAGTTTTAATGGCTGCAGGAACTGAGGGGGAGAACTGGGGTTATACAGTGACTATTTTTCTGAGTGGGAATGTTTGGACTAACCCTTTGATGTGGTTTGTTATTTGGTGCTTGTTGTTTTAATTTTCAGGAGACTTTCAAGTCTGATGTTTTCGAACTAGATGCCAAAGGGGGAGATTGAAAGATATTTTTATTTGACATTAGTTCGTCAGTTCGAACAAGCACCTGGAACCACAGAAATAAAGGGGAGATCTTTATTTATTTTATTTCCTTAATTGAGTTTATTTCATATTCCATATATAAGATATTGTGGGTCTTATTATGGTATTTTATTTTGTAGGAAATCGGACGTGATAAAGATAGAGAAGAGAAGAGGCGTGCATGGATAGGGAGTCAAAGAGAGAGAATAAAAGATTTACTTGCCAAAGATATGCTATTCTTATGGAAGGAAATCAAGCTTGGAGTCCTATGCCTTGTAGAAGACTCCAACCCTAAGGAGTTCATATAAATACCCTAGAGGAAGCTCCTATTGCGGCTGCTGAAGTTAGAGAAATTTTTGGAGCAATATTTGAGCTTCATATTTTTTGTTCTATTCAGTGGTATACAGTTCAGTACGAGAGTTCTTACAAACTCAAGGACTGAAGCTATTTTTTGCTTAGTTTCTTTGTTTCATCAAACTATCTTTTACTTTTACACTTAGGGAGTAAGTGTAGGATAAAAAGTCCACGGGACGTGGCCGGAGAAATAGTTGATAGGATCGTGAGTAGTGTTGGTAGGCTTGAAAGGAGTTCGAGTCTTTGTAAGTATAAACAATGTTCGTGTTTGATCTATCAATGAAAGAGCTCTGAGGGAAAGTGGGATGCTTCCCGAGAGTTTTTTTAAATCTTCGATTTATTGATTCCGCATTCTTCAGTTCTTAATTTAGTTCGTACTACAATCAGCACACTCCGTGATAATTATAAGTTTCAATAGTAATATAAATTGTATCTTATGAAAATAAAATACTACTTCAAAATGATGAGGATGGTGACAAAAACAACAAATTAGTATTTATGTTATTTTTTAGGGTAAATAATTTTTTCCAACCTGTACTATACGTGCTTTTGGGATATTCAACCTAAAGTATTTTTTGTTGTAAAATGCAACCTGAACTACATATACAATCACTATTTGCACGCTCGACCACATCTTGACCATACACGTGTACTTTTTTGCATATGATCGGACGGT
>CACSLK010026072.1:8000461-8017346 GCA_902706635.1 Striga hermonthica
TCAACGATAGAAATTTCATAGAAGAAAAAAATACATACATACAGCTCAAAAGTCGAAAGAACAGCTCAAAAGCTGAGTCTAATGGAAGGCCAGATTTAGGATCGCCTGGAAGTTCAACTAGAACAACTCACCCATTAAAAACAGAAAAAACACAATCACAAACAAACTCTACAACCGAAAAAACTCCCCAACGGGAGACTAGCCCTTCCCCTATGGGAGAATACCACTCCCCGACGGGAGAAAGCACGCTCCCCTCCCCCCCACCACAAGAGAGAACGCACTTATACCAATCAAACGACTCAACCAAAAAACACTAACTCACAAAAAAACACTACAATCCACAGTAAAACAACAAAACAACACTGGACAACAAACATAAAAACAACACTACTAAAAACACAAACTAAAACTGAAACACACAACTAAAAGCTTCTAAGCAGCCCTCCCCACAGTGGCTTAACATCTCCAAGCTGCGCAGCGGCAACACGAAAGATCGCAATCCAATTGGACCAAGCCACGACCC
This sequence comes from Striga hermonthica, assembly GCA_902706635.1. Classification (NCBI taxonomy): domain Eukaryota; kingdom Viridiplantae; phylum Streptophyta; class Magnoliopsida; order Lamiales; family Orobanchaceae; genus Striga; species Striga hermonthica. The sequence goes on from CACSLK010026072.1 coordinate 8,000,985, forward strand.
TGAAATCGGACTCAGAAACTGCAACAAAACGCCTAACTAAGTCCAAAGCCAACGGCCCCGACCCATATCCGGATAACCATCCCAACCCTAGCCTAGAAACCCACACCGCAACCACCCACCACCGACTCCAACGACAGAACCCCAACCAAAGAGGCCAGGACCCCGGTCTGGCCTCGACGACTACCTCTCCAACCAACACCAGGAAGAAGAAGGGCCCGGTGAGAAGCGGCGGGCCCTCCAAACCTGAATTTCCCCATAAAAGGGGAAAATACGAGACCACTGCCCAAAAAAGGATGCACCACCGGAGGCACGCCATAGTGGAAAGCACCAGGAATTCAGCAACCAGCAACCCCATCCTAGCACCAGAAATCCATGGGTAAACCTGTTTAGGGGACCGGAACCTTCTTTCCCAGTGGAGAACAACCTCCAACCGGCAGTCCTCCCGAAAATGGGCCGCAGAACCAGGGCCGCCTCCGTCGAGAAAATTAGAGAGCACTGCTGGGGGAGGCGACGATTCAGTCGGGAGAAAGTGAGGAAGAAAAGGGGATCTGGGGAGATGGGAAAAGAGGAAAAGGGGTATGTGCTTTCTGTCTTGCATAGAGCTAAGGTTGTGTTTGTTAAAAACTAATTTATAAGTTAGTTGATAGTTGATAAGCTATATTATAATAAATTATTTGTGAATTTATAGCCGAAAAGTTAGCTTATGATAAAAATATTTGGTAAAATTACCTGATAAGTTATTTTAAATAAAAATTTCAACTAGCTTATTTGAAAAATTACTCAAAGAAGCTTATGAGATAAACTCGAGTTTTTTTAAAGAAACACGTCCTACCAAATGAAACTTATTTGAATACAAAAAGCTTATAAGTTAACCAAATAAGCTATAAGCTAGCTTATTGACTACCAGACATAGCCTAAATATTGGCATCTTGCATGATCTTGTGTAGAAAATCCTCTATTATAGGATATAATCATTGTGCTTCTAAATTAGTTTATTTGCTATAACATAGACTTTCTCCCGCAGGTCATTGTTCAAGAACGTTGATTTGACGTCCATGTGGTGTACCTCCCATCCTTCGTGCGCTGCAAGGGCGAAAAGGGGATCTGGGGAGATGGAAAAAGAGGAAAAGGGGTATGTGCTTTCTGTCTTGCATAGAACTAAGGTTGTGTTTGTTAAAAACTAATTTATAAGTTAGTTGATAGTTGATAAGCTATATTATAATAAATTATTTGTGAATTTATAGCCGGAAATTTAGCTTATGATAAAAGTATTTGGTAAAATTACCTGATAAGTTATTTGAAATAAAAATTTCAACTAGCTTAATTGAAAAATTACTCAAAGAAGCTTATGAGATATACTCGAGTTTTTTAAAAAAACACGTCCTACCAAATGAAACTTATTTAAATACAAAAAGCTTATAAGTTAACCAAATAAGCTATAAGCTAGCTTATTGACTACCAGACATAGCCTAAATATTGGCATCTTGCATTCTTGTGTAGAAAGTCCTCTATTATAGGATATAATCATTGTGCTTCTAAATTAGTTTATTTGCTATCACATAGACTTTCTCCCGCAGGTCGTTGTTCAAGAACGTTGATTTGACGTCCATGTGGTGTCCTCCCATCCCTCGTGCACTGCAAGGGCGATAAGGAGACTCACCAAGTCCAACCTAGAAACTGGCGCGAATACCTCGTCGTAGTCGATGCCGTGTTGTTGTGCATAACCCTTCCCCACGAGGCGCGCCTTGTGCTTGGTTACCGCCCCGTGCTCGTCCCTTTTCACCTTGAACACACAATTTACCTCGATACCATTGCGGTCAGATGAGAGTTCATCGAATCACCACGTACCATTCTTATTGATGGACTTCATCTCATCCATCATCACATTCCTCCAACTAAGATTGCTCTCTACCTTGGCGAATGAGGTAGGCTCGTCGACGCTCACCACGTGCAGCTCCTTCTTCACCAGTGTGCGCGTGTGGAGCCTCATGGCAAGAAATGTCCGGTGATGTCATCAACGCTGCAGAACCAGAGAGACGCATCATCGTCACAGTTGACATCCATGTTGTGTCGTCGATGTTGTCTAGAGAATCGAGCTCTGGTTTATCCCGAGCCGTGCTAGCAAGCGGCAATTGATCTCCTAGCTCTACTACTCCAGGCGCCTCAACGAAATCATCAACCTTCTGTGCAGCAAGACCTGTGGTAGTGTACTCGGCTGCGAACATATCGTCTCCGTCACTTGACTCGCCGTCGGTGCCCTAGTCTTACTGGGCTTGCTTGTCAAAAACCACGTCAGGCATAACATGGACATGCCTTCTTAGATTAGTTGTGAATGTTTTCTTGGTTATAGTTTTCATGTAATCTTGATTTGTAGGTCTAACTTAGCTCATTGTATTTCTCTATATAAGCAATAGAATAACACAAATAAAAGTGTCAGTTCAACAATACTACCTGGGACCATAAGGGAGAAGAAAAACACTGAAGGCTCCTCAAAGGACGACGGTGTGATCTAATGAGTGATCTTTGAGGTGAGCGACGAGAGCAGTTATCTCTTTCTCACCAAGACCACTTACTCCAACTTGGTGCTCCTAAAGAAGGTCAAGTTCATTGCCATAACTTTATGGGGTGTGATCGCGGCGGTGGCGCCGATCCACAAGAAGAGATGATGGCGCTTGATGCCTTGTGCGGCGCGGTGCCATCGAAGATGGTATAGGCAGTCACAGAAAAGGAGACGGCGAGGGAAGCCTAAAAATTCCATTTTTAAATTAAAATTCAAAAATTTCTTATCATTTGGCTAATACTTTCTTTAGTTCGGATTTTTTTAAACATAAAACAGAGTCAAATAATACTAATTTGAAAATCAAAATGAAATCAGACTGGAACATCTAAAAATTTGGGTTTTGTTTAATCCTCTAAAATACAAATTTGAAATTGATTGCATACACTTACACAAATTTTTCCTTCATTATATTTGACTATGCAATTCGATAGGTGATGTACCAAAAGACCAAATAAATATTGTTGTGTACAATGACATGTTTAATAATGTATAAGTTACATTTTGTTTTATTTTAATACATGAGTTTTACGTTATTCCAATAATCCAATTAATTCAAATCTAAATTTTTACCTTCATAAAACTAGACTGTGCATCGTACGGTATCGCACTAGTATATATACAGAGACAACCTATTTACCAAAAATATAACAAGAAAAATCAACCAACATTTATTGCATTATATTTTTTTTCTCATTTTTATTTTAAAAAAAAAACTGATTACCATAAAATCGAGAATTTCGAAATAGGCAAAACACTATCACATATATCTTTTACTAATGCAACAGATTAATTGTTTATTTAAAAAATTAGATTGCATAGAAATCGGGTTAAATTATGTAAAATTTGGCATGACGATTTTTTAAAAGTGAAAATTCTTTAATTTTTATTAAAAAAATATGTTTACCATAAACTCAGGAATTTCGAATTGGGCAAAATACTATAACATGTATCTGTACCTAATTGCAACAACTCAAGTTTATTAAAAAAGATCGGATTGCATAGAAATCAGGTCAAATTTCACATTGAAAATTAAAATTGAAAAATCCCTTATCATCTGACTATTACTTTCTTTAGTTCGGCTTATTTTTATACATAAAACAAAGTCAGATAATATTAATTTGCAATTCAAAATGATTGGAACATCCTAAAAAATTGAGTTTTGTTTAATCCTCTAGAATACAAATTTGAAATTGATTACATACATTTACAAAATATATAATGATTGCTTACACTTCAAATCATATGTATCCGGCTAAATAATTAATTGATTTATTTAAGCCTATCTCGAATCTCAATATAATTTGTGATGACAGACGATATAGCAAAATACCAAATAAATAATGGTGTGTACAAAGATGTATTTAATAATATATAAGTGATATTTTGTTCATTTCAATATATGAGTTTTACTACGTTCTTCCAATCATTCAATCATCTAAATTAAATGTTTACTTTAATAAAACTAGTTAGGTACCACTCTAGTTCAATTAATGGAAACAAAAAATGAGTAGATTAATGCCACTTGGCTTGACTTTAATGCAACCAATTAGTCATGGCTCATGGGATATTCATGGCGGTTCACTCAATCAATAATTTAAAACATTGACTTCTTCCATTTTCTTTAATTATATTCTAAATTTAAACACCAAACATTTTTCCAGATTTTTGAACTTGTATACGTGATAAATCATAAATAAGCAAAATGCAAAGTCATATATGCTTATACATATGGGAAATGTTAAGATACCGTTACGAAACCATTTCGTCGGGGTTTGTAATCGTTAGACCATTATGTAACCGTCAGAGATAATTAATCCAACAGTTACAGATCCTGACGGAATAATTCCGTAACGGATCACAACATCTTCCTATATATATATATGCATGCATCAATTACACAATGTATTTATGCATGACTTTAGCAAATGAGAAAGACGCTTTTGTCCCCTTTAATGTGACCATGTCATTCAATTCTGCATCATCCCCAAACAGTCCCCAAAAACCAAAATTGATGACATTCATGGGATTTTCTTGAATCCCCAAATGTCATGCATGTTTTATAGTACTATTGTTTATTAAAGTGTGACATTATTAAATAAAATATAATACATTGTTTATTATAGTGTGAAATTTAATAAAAAAAAAAACAAATTATACCTGCATAATAGTTAGGCAACGTAGCCAAAAAAAAAAAAATGAAAATTAAAATAACAAAACACTATATTCAAATGATATTATTAAGGCGCAAATTTTACACTATGAATTAGTACATAGATCAAATCTATTACAATTATAAGCTCCTGAAAACTAAAAATAAAAATAAAAATGAAATACTGAAAAAATATGCCACCTTACACACAAGATTTGACTATTTCCACTACAATTTCAGCTACTTCCACACTACGCAGCAGCCCCAAATATATGCTGAATATATAATACTCGAATTTCTAAATAATAAAAATTAAAAAAAAAAAAAAAGAGTAAACGTGATATGATCAAGATTATTGCAAAACCTAATCTTTTTTCATAAAAAAGAAAAGAAAAGATTAAATCATTTACGAAATTCAGTTGTGAAGGGGGTTAGGGCCGGAGGGCACCAGTCTTTTCTGGACGCCGTATCTTGGGTCGATCTCTTCTTCCTCCGGCGGCGGAGGCGGCGGCGTTAGGGGGATGCATAGGCGGAGGTGGAGCGGGGAAGGGTAATTGGCCGGCGGGGGGAGTTCGGCGGAGATGGGGCGGCAGAAAGGGCTGCGCCGCCACACGCGCGGCTGCATGGTGGTGTCGTGGGGTTGGGAAATGGAGGGTGCGGCGAGGACAAGGAGGAGAAAAGCCATGGCGAGAAGGGAAAGGAGATGAATGCTTACAGAATTTCTCACCGCCATGTTTTTGAGAGAGAGAGAGAGAGAGAGAGAGAGTTGTTTGATGTTGTTGGGGATGAGAGAGATATAGGCGTATTATATATGGACGGGAAGCATACAAATAATAATAATAATAATAATAATACTAATAATAATAATAATAATAATAATAATAATAATTGGGAGTATGTTATGTTTCTGATATATATTATTTTTATTTTAATTTTATTTATATATTTATGGCGTACTTCTTTTAGCTAGTCACCCTATTTAAACTTATCCCCCGACTAATTCGTTGGTGGGCCTAAGTGTGCAGAGCTATATCCCGACTAATTCGTTGGTCGATCCGGGTCGCACATCTGACAGTGATGGGTGAGTATCTTAATATGGGTTTTCTGCATCCAAAAAGACTCGAATTCAAAACTTTACTTAATCGACATCAAGCTGATTACCACTTGACTCAATCCATGTTGGTTATTTATGGTGTTCTTTTACTTTCTAATGTATAGTTGTTAATTTAAAATTGTTAGTGAACATGTATAAAATGCAGTGGCGGACCCACAGGGGCCTGCAGGGCAAGTGCCCCTGTAATGTTTGAACTTATAATGCATGTATATATATATATACATATATATATATTAATTATGTTAGTTTTATGTGGCCCCACTACAAAATGTCTACCTATATTAATTAGTATACATATTTTAATTATGTTAACTTTTGTGGGCCTCGCTACAATTTAAAAAGTTGAAGCAAATTATTTTTTCTTCCCATTAAACATTTTGTACTCAGAGTCACTCACCTCACTTTGCATTCTTTTCTTTTCCTTTCTCTCGAAGAGACACGGCAGAACTAAGGAAATTACAGGAAAAAAAATGAAAAAAATATAAAGTGGTTTGAACTTCTACTTCCTCATTGGCTACCAATTTTTATTTAAAAATGTATGTTTTATTTAATTATTTTCTTAATATTTATAATCCTAAATATGTACTTGTGAGTTTTCAAAATTGATGTAATTTTTAATTTACAGCTTTCATGATTTTGATAAAATAGCATCTTAAAAGTTATTTCGTATTTGTTGTGCATTTTTTTTTATATATTATTTGTTTTAGTTATCTTTATAATTGTAATAATAGTTTTAGAATTAGCTCCTAATTTGTTCTTGTCATTCATTTATAAGTTCTAAGCTAATGTTATTATTATTTGTTATATTAGTTATGTAGAAATATTATATTATAAACGAAAGTGTACGAGTGTTGCCGATGGAAGAAATGTCTGAGGAAAAGACCAAGAAAATCATGTTGATGTTGGCATGACCATTCCCGACTATCGCACATCCGTAGAATTATATTGTGCCCCCCCTACTTTTAAATGTCTGTGTCCGCCCTTGATAAAATGCATAGTATTTTTTTTTTTCATAATTCGATGTATAGTTTATAATGTATAGAATAATTCTATATAATTATTTGTAAATTTTAAAATTAGAGCTATCATTTATTTTATTTTATTTTTTTTTTTCAAATATATCACATCAAATTTCGGTTTCTCCGTGTATATATATACATACATCTGTTGGATTTTAGACGTACGAACCTAGCGTACGCGCAGCGGAATTCAAATTTTTTTCTTACCAACAACGAATATCCGGCTAATAGCTATTCGATATGATCCTAGATCGCGTGAATGATACACGAAAACTTACAGTTATTCAGTCTTGTCCTCGACTATGGTATTCACGCAATATAGTTTCTCGATGCACGATCTACGCCAATGAATCCCTTCCGGTGAAGAAGCTAGGAATCCTCGATCCGGAAAGCTAGAGAGTGTTTGTCTTGATATTGATCTCTCAATCTCTAAGATGTATGGGATCTCTCAAAGTTTTTCTCTCTTTCATCATCTATCGATTAATGATTATGAAGAGATAATGAGATATTTATAATTAGGTCAAAAACTAATTATATGGGCCTTAGGATACCCTACAGCCTAATAGGTAATTGGACCTAATCCAATTAATAATTTAATTAAGTATAAATCTAATTTAACTTAATTAAATATATTCCATCAAATGGAAAATAATCTCATTACTCATAAATAAATATTCCAATCCAATTGAATATTTAACACTCTCGATTCACTCTTAGTCGGAAAACTGACTGCTTATTGTGTGACCCTATAGGCCTTCATATATTGACATAAATCTAATTTATGATCCTTACGAAACTCCTAGACTGCGTCGAAGGACGAACTCGAAATATGAAGTACGTTTACATAGACAAGCAAACAAACCTTTAGTGTAGAACTCAATGATGATACGGTCCCTTCATTCATGAACTACTCGATTAAGCTTAGAATTTGAACGTGTGTCTATCCAAACAACTTAATCATTTTATCTCATCTTATTGGTTGATTTTATCAATTATATTTGAACACCATTTCAAATATAATCACGTGCATTGGCCAATGACTTTATCAATCCAGTGTAGAGAAAACGAGTGTTCCCTCGAAACTATATTCGAGGAATGAATCCTTTCTTGGCTCGACTACCAATTCCATGTATATCATGATCTACCCAACACAAGCCTGTGTCTACCCATAAGGCGTAAGCGTTGGACTCTGTCTAAGTAAATCACTCTATACATGAATTGTGTATTGACCTCAAGTCAAATGACTATTACACCATTCCACACACCGATACTTCCATAGACACATAAACAAATGGTTTATCGGTAGGGTATGCCAATTACTCTCCAAAGTATCCGTGTGTCCATCACGAATAACAATTATAAATAGCAGTGAGACATACTATATTCTCTAAGAATATGATGCAGACCACATGTCAATCTATCGCGTATCACTAATATCCCTTCCTTAATGATCATCGATTGAGGCGATTTTAGAGTTATACTTTATCAATTAACATCTCACTCTGCTAATGACGATATCAACTCAAGGGAGCAATTAATTAATAAATTGCAAACAATCAAACTATTATTTAATTAATTGCAATACCATAATTATAATCCAATATAATTATTAATGTGATCATGTATATATGTCCTTAAAATGATTGTCTCTAGGACACATATACCAACATACGTCATCACCAATCTAAATTCAAACAATAGACCTATAACAACCCGGAACTGGCTTCAATAATTATAATTAAAAAAATTTAAGCCTAAGAAGCAACTATAATTATAAAACAGCGTATTCCATTTAAACTAATATTTAGAGATTTCATTTGAGTTAACTCATGGGGTTATCTATTTTCTTTTTTATTTTTTTTTGGTACAAGAAATGGAAAGAGAAGCTAAAGCTAACGCTCGATCACAATCTGGCGTGGATGAGCCACTCCAATATATTAAGCTAAATGAGCAAATACATCATGGGCTCGATGAGTACACGCATGTATGGACTTGCACGACTATTAAGTTATAAAACTCAAAATATACCTTTTATAACATAACTTTTATGATAACGGTTATGTAAGGTTTGTCATCAGAAAATGAGACCTCAGTCACACATGTAAGTAGTGATCATAATCTAGAGAGAGATGTAACTAGAGTTCAGCCATAATAATAATTTGTACTGTAATTTTGCGGTCATAATCTCACCAATTTTTGTATGGCCTCGTGGTCAGTATTCATATACGCGGTCATTAATGAGTGATGCATCATTGTCCTAATTTAAGTCATTGTTGTATTGTATCGCAGTCGCCACTCTTCTTTTGGCACACCCTAGCGCCTCGTATGCTTCTTTCGCGAAAATTTGACTAAAGGTATGTGTTTTAAATAGATGGAAAAAAATTGTTTTACATACCTTTCTTTTAATGCACTTACAATTAAAATGAAAACATAACTTGGTGAGAATTTGAACTATTTTATCTTGAATCAAGTAGGGAGTTGTGGTGGACTCCTTGGAACTAAAAGCCTTCGAGTCGGGGCGAACATTAGGTGGCAAAAAGGTCGATAAGTATTGTTTAGGTTTTCTTTGTAGCAGACAAGTTTGAGCTTGAATATTCCCGCCGTATCGAAAAGAGAAAATGAGTCCCTTTCTCCATATCCTTAGAATTTATCATTGAATGTTTGAAACTAATTTTACATAAAAAAAAGTTATATTGAATAAAAAAAGTTTGCATTTTAGCCAAAAACAAAAAAAACAAAAAAAAAAAATATTAAGAAAGTCATATAATAGTCATCTGAGTTATTACCTGATATATGTGGATCGGTCTCTCATGTAGTTCAGGTAACACAGTCGTAAGACTTAGTAGTTCGGATATGAGCGGCGACCTCTTGATAGCTCGTCGTATTACTAACCTAAGGGCAGTGTATCTGGTGGACCTACAGCTAGTTAATATATGCGGACTTACAAATAATATATAGTTGGGGGACCTATTCATAGTTCACATGTGTAGACCTATTGATAGTTCACATGTACATACCTATTGATAATACATCTGGTGGACCTATTGACAACTCACATATGTAGATCCATCGATAATATACATGAGAATGACCTACAGGTACTCAGGTAGTTGATTAGGAACTTAGGCATGACACACATTAGTAGTGACGTGGATGGTTACCTAAAAAGGTTCTAGATCACCTTAGAGATAAGATTGGGTTTCGAGCAGACTTTGGGAGTAGCAAGATAACTGTTAGGAAAACATTCGGGTAGTTAGGACACCCAAAAAGTAAGATCGGACAGACGTCGAGCAGCTAGAGTATCCGGGTAATAGAATTGGGTAGATCTTGAGGAACAAAACAATTGTTTACTGTGTATAGGTCTAAGGTATGAAAGGGTAAGGGGTATACTCTCTAAATTCACAATATACTTACATACTTTATCCTCTTTCATAATCTGAGTATTGACTTTATTGTCAGATGTCAACCACAAGGAACAATTCTGTCGTGTTTTAGAGGATAATCTTGAGGTCAAACCGATTCAAGGTCACTCGAAGAGTGGTTCGTGGAGGCATTTCATACGAATTGACGACGTCTATGGGGAATGTACCATTTCTCTACCATTTTCGAAGGAGCACAAGTCGGAGAAGACGACGATGGCCGACAGGAGCTGAAGAAAGAACCTCAATGACGACATGTACGAGGCTTGGGTGATCAAATCGCCTTTTGGAGCAAGACCGTCGGTAGGGTGGTCAAATGTAGCAGCTCTTTGTTTACTCTCAGGATGAGCTTATCGGGGGAGAGTCACGTCTTGACACGGAGGGAGATCTAGTGAACTTATGTATGGTCAAGGGAAAAGAAGTTCTCGTCCGAGGAGGGGGAGGGGGTGGGGGAGGGGAGAGGAGAGAAGGGAGCTTCATCAAAGCAACAAGTTGTGGTGGTTACGAGCGAACGAGAGGTTATTCCATGAGGTATGATGAGAGTTGTGAGGTCCTAAAGTGCTCAGATGGACAAATCGAAAGATCAAGAGGGAAAAGTTAGAGGTGTGAAGGTCATACAACTAGCGAAGACGAAGCTAGATTGGATAATCTCGAAGGCGATAGGTAGGGCACGAAACCCCTAACCCAAACCTATTGGTGGAACAATCCAAACTTGCGGTTTTTGGAAGTAGGCGACAAGATGATGGGGAAAGAGTCAGTCGCGTCTCCCAGTGGTAAATATGCAGCCACGAGACGTGACTTTAGAGCGGATGGAAAATCAAATCAGGGAGCTCCAAGCTAAGGTGGATAGAAGGAGACAACCCCGTGTCCAGGGTCATCCTTTCTCTAATGAGATGTTGGATAACGATTTACCTATCAACTTTAGATTTACCTATCAACTTTTGAGAACTGAGCAAGATGTATGACGGGTCTATTGATCCAACTAGGCATTTGCGTACTTTTTAAGATGTATCGATGTTGCACCGGTATAATGATACAATTTTTTTCGGTGCCTTTTTGACAACTTTGAAAGCCTCATCCCAAGATTGATTTCATTAGTTGCCTTGCAGGGTCGACCTATAGCTTTGATGTGTTAAGCTAATTGTTCATCAACCACAATTCTCTACTGCAAGGAAGTACGATAAGACCTATCTCAGGTTGGTCAACACGCAACAACATGAGAATGAATCCTTGAGAGAGTATGTTTCTAAGTATGCACAGGCCTGCGTGGAGGTCCCACCAGTTTAAGAGGAGATCAAGGCGGGAGGTTAGACAGAGGCTTTAACCAGGTCATTGTCGAAACTTGTTGGCCAAGAAGCCTGTTAGGTCATATGATGTGTTGCTGGAACTTTGCTCTAAGTACATTAATATAGAGATGGCAGAGGTGAAATTTTTACAAAATGAACGGGTCAAAATGAAACGATCAAAGGAGAAACAAAGACCTGATGAGGGGAGATCGGGATGAAGAGATAATAAAAATGAAGACAAAGGTCGTATGGGGTTTAAGGGGAGATACTGGGATACTAGGGAAGCCCCAACCTCTACCTAAGAGAAATGGACAGGTCCTAGTATGAGGAGATTCATATTTTAGGTATATGAGGATAAATGGTCACCCTACCTAAGAGAAATGGGCTGGTCCTAGTATGAAGAGATTCATATTTTAGGTATATGAGGATAAATGGTCAGGTCCTAGTAGAAGGTCCTATGGGTTTAAGTATGTTGCTCTAAGTACATTGATTGTCTGATTTTTCACGTAAAAAACTTAGACAAATGACATGTATCTACCTGAGTTGTGGATATATATGTATATATACCATCATTATTACTACTCGCGAACTGTAAGATTTAATTGTTAAACTTTCATTTCTTGAAACAAAAAACAAATAAAAAAAATAACAAGAGTAAAATCTTTATATTTCGATCGCAGCGAAAAAAAAAACTAGGCACCTTTATGGAAAAATGGATGAATTACACGCAATAAGCAGATCGTGATATGCTTCCGTCGCTTGGAGTGGAGGGAGGGTGAGGAAGATGCTTGCTACAGAGTGTTTTTTAAAGAAGTACACGAAGGCCCTGTGTTCGATTCCTTGTGGCCATAATTGCATGTTCCCTGAATCGCACGTTGAGTTATATGCCTTAAATAAGGAGTATTGTATTTCCCAAGTTCGGGGAAAAATTCAGTGGCTCAGAAATTATATCGATGAATTTCAAGTTTTATGTTGATTCCAGAAGTCCGAATCATATGGTGAAGCTTGCCTTATTAACTAAATATCAATTCCAGAAGTCTGGGTGCGTGGTGAAGCTTGTCTTGTTACATAAAATATATTGACTAATCGACATAATCATGCATGAATTACTCCTTTCATAAATTAACAACTGATTTTTATAACAGTGTTTAATTCGACAGTTTATTAATTACAACAAAAATTAAAATCACAACCGCAACCAAACTTAGTATGAATTACTCCTTTTCATTAATTAACAACTGATTTTTCTTACATAATGTTTAATTCGACAGTTTATTAATTACAACATTAATTAAAATTCAGTCGTAACCAAACTAGTTAATCTAACATATTCAACATATACGCAATTTAAACTTTAAATGTTGAATTGATCTCTCCCGTAACTCTACAACATTTTCTCTCTCCCGCACCCAAATTACCCTAGTTCGCAACCCTTAACCCTCATCCATAGGCGTTGCACTTTCACAGTAAGACCGGCACTAGGGTCGCGACTCCTCTCAGACGTGATTTTGCTCTCTCGACCGGCATGGCGCATAATCTTTTGCGGTGGGCTATATGGCAGATTCTTGTGTAGCGTGGACTTGTACCAGAGGTTGCTCAACGACAGCGCCTCTGCCACGTTGTGGTGGAGGGGCTGAGGTCGATGGTGGCCTTGGCCCCTCTTTCCTTCTTCTTTATGGCGCGAGGAGAGTTCTCTAGCGGGAGCGGTCGGAGCCGTGCTCGTCGGATTGAGTGGGGGCCGAGGGTAGCGTGGGTTGTTGGTGTTTGTCCCGGTGGTGCTGCCTTTGGGAGAGGTGTTGGTTTGACGACTCGGCTCGAGAGGTTTGTAGTTTTTTGTTCTCGTGGATTCCTTTCTAAGATGTCCACTCATCTTATTCGGCCTTTTGGCTCCTAATTTCGCCTGCTATTGGTTGATATCAGTTTTGTTTTAATGTGTAGTGTGTTCTATCTATTAATTCCTATTGTTGAAAAAAAAAAATTGCATCGATCATTCATTATTTGCACACAAATCTAGACAACCTCCGTAACATTATTAATTAATATATCCTATGCGCCGAAAACAATGAAATTTTTTAAAAAAAAAAAAAACATTTGTCAACCAACGCCCCCTTTTGAAAATATCTTAGCTTCCAAAGCTGTTTTTCCACGCAATGGCGATTGACCCCCACAAATCCCCAAGTGAAAATATCTATTTTCACCCCGTTTTGAAGTCTTGATAAGTTTTTCACACCGCCCAATAAAAAGCTAAGTTTTTCATCCCAGAAAGTGCGAAGGTTATGCGAAAACTGTCACATATTCATCGCATAACTGTCCATATGCGAAGGATATGCGAAAAACTGTCGCATAACTGTCGCATATCAATTGCATAATTGTGCAAAGGCATTGTGCGATAAATATGCGACATTTATGCAATTGATATGCGACAGTTATGCGGCAGTTATGCGAAAAACTGTCGCATAACTGTCGCATATCAATTGCATAATTGTGCGAAGGCATTGTGCGATGAATATGCGACAGTTATGCAATTGATATGCGACAGTTTTTCACATAACCGTCGCATATGGACAGTTATGCGATGAATATGCGACAGTTTTCGCATAACCTTCGCACTTTTTGGGGTGAAAAACTTAGCTTTTTATTGGACGGTGTGAAAAACTTAATATGTCTTTGTTATGGGGTAAAAAAGATTTTTTTTCCCAATCCCCAATATCCAATTCATACTAGTATTCGACCTTTGCATTTGCAAATATATATAAATAAAATATTGTGAGTTATTTGTATGCATATAATAATTAATATTTTTTGCCAAATTTACAATTAAAGGAGTTGAAATACTTATTTTTTTAAATCACGTTATTATATTGGATGTAATGTATATTTTGTAATGTATCTTTCTTTGAGAATTATTTATTATTTATTTAGAAATTTCAAATATCTTTTTTCTTTTTATTTTCGAAAAGAAGTTATTTTAAATGTAACCACAACAATAACATCTAATCACGTTAAATAGTCAACACATTATATGGTCAGATGTAAAAAAATAAAAAATTTAAAATGATTTTTGCAATTTTGAAGTGATTAATGTGTTGATTATCTAATAATTAAATTAGAGATTAAATAAATACTTATATTGTCATATAAGTATAATTTAATATGTTTTATTAAATGCTCATTGCTAATTATAGATTAGGAAGATTCACACTTCAAATCCCCCACAAATCTATCATCAATAGCCAAGAGATGATGATCCCATTGAAGCTAATTCCTGTTCTAGCAACAGTTTTCCATTTCCTCGTCCGATCCTTGTCCGCATCGCCGGTCGCCATTACTGTGAGCTCGAGATCCATTCCCAAATCCAGCGACCCGATCACGATCCGATGGTCCGGCATTGACTCCCCGTCGGAGCTCGATTGGCTTGGAATCTACTCACCTTCGAACTCCTCGCACGCGGACTTCATCGGCTACATCTTCCTCTCGTCCTCCCCCGGATGCCAGTCCGGGTCGGGCTCCATCACGATCCCGTTGATCAACCTGAGATCAGATTACCAGTTCCGGATCTTCCACTGGACGGAGTCGGAAATCAACCCGAAAAAGCAGGACCACGATCACAACCCACTGCCGGGGACCAAGCATCTCCTGGCAGAATCGGAGACGATCCGATTCGAACCGGGCCGCGGGCCCGAGCAGGTTCATCTGGCGCTGACGGGCCGGGATGGGGAGATGCGGGTCATGTTCGTGACGCACGACGGGAAAGATAATTCCGTGAGGTACGGTTTGGCCCGGGATAAACTGATTCGGGTCGTGAATACCCGGGTATCGAGGTATGAAAGAGAAGATATGTGCGATTCGCCGGCCAATGAGAGCGTGGGGTGGAGGGACCCTGGGTTTATCCATGATGGTGTGATGTTGGATTTGAAGGAAGGAAAGAGGTACTATTATCAGGTAATAACTATTCCGATCATTAAAATTTAAGGCTAATTATGAAAGATAAGCCTAATTAATGGAAAGATTCAGTTTTGTTTATTCAGATGCCAGCATTTCAGTTGTTACTTTTTATGCACCACTTTGATCTTTAGACCTCTGCAGCTCTGCTGTCAGAAACTTTGCATGTTAATTGTTATTATGATTAAGGCCCACAAATTATAGAGAAGATAATGAATGTTACCCTCAATTGTTGCCCTGTCCTTATAATATAGTCTTCCAGCTTCTTGACAAAGTCCCTTGTTACATGTCGATTCACGACACTTGACTGCTCTTATGTTAACATTTCTACATGGCAGGTTGGTAGTGATTCCGGTGGCTGGAGCTCCATATACACCTTTATATCCCCAATCAAGGACTCAACCGAGACAATAGCCTTCCTATTTGGGGACATGGGGACCGCCACACCCTACTCGACCTTTGTCCGCATTCAGGAAGAAAGCATCTCGACCATCAAGTGGATAAACCGGGACATCGAGGCCATTGGCGACAAGCCCGCTTTGATCTCGCACGTAGGGGACATAAGCTATGCCAGGGGCTATTCTTGGCTTTGGGACAATTTCTTCAACCAGATCGAGCCCATTGCCTCCAGAGTACCGTACCACGTTTGTATCGGCAATCATGAATACGACTGGCCGTCTCAGCCTTGGAAGCCCGACTGGTCCTACTCGATTTACGGAAAAGATGGGGGCGGGGAGTGTGGGGTCCCCTACAGCCTCCGGTTCGTCATGCCCGGAAATTCATCCGAGCCCACAGGCATGCGGGCCCCACCTACCCGAAACCTCTACTACTCGTTCAACATGGGGGTGGTGCATTTCGTTTATTTATCGACCG
>CACSLK010026072.1:8117634-8128800 GCA_902706635.1 Striga hermonthica
TCAAAAAAAAAATAAAAAAATCATACACCTCTATCTTATATTTTCTCTGACGTTGTAATTGATAACAATCCATACAGATCCAACCCAAATATGTCAAACTCATCGGAGAATGACAGTCCATCTTCCGTAAATTCACGTTATACACGAAATATGCAATTTACTTAATTTCCTAGAATGCAACTACAACTCCAATTTCAGACTTTTCTTTTTCAAGTACCCGCACCAATGCCTTCTTATCCAATTTCACATAATTCAAAGCAACCTTTTTTTCCTCCATCACCAAATTTAATGAACAATAATCAATCTCAGTATATGTGGCCAGTGACGCCCCAATATGGCATTCCAAATGCATTTGGGATGCCTTATCAACAAGGAAATTTCATGCCAACGGATTCTCTAGTAGCCCCATTGAAGTCCCAAGACCTTGCACGATCCCAGAGGTTGAAGGACTCGTCGACATTTGCCTTGATACGGATTCAGAAAAGCAAAAGAAGTTGAGCTTAAAAGATGCGGTAATGCGACAACAATGACGAGGACACATGGAGAGGATGTTTCACTATGCCGAGCTTTCTGTAACATCTCAAGTGTTCAGGTTATTGGCGCTCAACAAATGTCTGAAACTATAATTAAGCTGGTCAAGCACGAAACCTCATTCAGAGAACTATGGAGTAAGAAAAATCTCCTTTTTATGCTTTTCATGGAGCCTGCCTCAAATTTCATGCGTCATTAAACATGTTTCGGTTGATCAAAGGAGTAGTGAAAATGTCGAAATTGTATTGCACAATGCATTAATGGAGTGGAATAGCGAGAGAAAAAAAAAATAAATGAGGCTTTAAATGGCTTCATTGTTGGGAGGTATTAAAAAATAATGTCAAATTTGATGGGGCATCTCAAACATCTCGAAGAGGAAAGAAAACTAGAATATCTGATATTGGAGATCAAACTTCTGGCTCTGGGCAAGAAGTCGGGCCTTGTGCTGATGGTGAGGACATATATGTGCGTCGACCAATTGGCCAAAAAACAGCAAAGGCTGGGGAGAGAAAAGGAAAAGCAACTGCAGGAGGGAGCACCGTCAAAATGTTGAACGTCTGTTGGCTCAAAGACCAGTCAGATTTAAGTCCAGTCAGAATATAGTCCAGACTTATAAATATTCCAGAGAACTCTAGTATGCCTCAAAAACAATAAATTTTCAAAATCAACTCGTAAATTCCTAAAATAAGTTTTAAAGTTATTTTTAAAATCGAGTGAGTGAACCTAGTCAGATCAGATAATAAGATTCGAGTTTTCATATTGAGCCCAATACTTAGAATATTTCTCTCAATATTTTTGTAGCCTGAGGAGAGTCGAGCCTCCACTTGCTACTAGATATTTCAGCATTTGCATTCGCTAGCTTCTAGGTGTGGATCCCTGTACTATGTATCTCATTGCTTTTAATTGCTTATACCGTCTAAGGTATTTGTGTAAGTAGATTGATGGATCGAGACGGATGAGTGATCCCATCTTGATCAAGAACTCTAGTTATGACTTAGATGTGTGGCCCCGATGTCGAGCCTAAGTCCAGGCTTGGATGTGTGGGCCTGATGCCCTGCTTAAGTCACGCGTCCAGATGAGTGGCCTGATGCCCAACCTGGATTTCTGAGGGATGGGACCCCCAGAGTGTGCATATAAGTACCAGTTTACCATTAATCTCCAGTTAGCCAATTTATTTATGCATATGCCGATTTCATAATTTGTTATTAACTGTGATGAATATTCAGTCTTGGTCCCACGTATGAAAAAAAAGGTTTATGGGATTTGATACTATAAAAGAAAGAAAAAAAAAATTGTTTATCAGAATTGGTCCCACGTATGAAAAACCAAGGTGGTCAAAAGTGTTTGATTCGCATCATCCAATGCAATAATATAAAAATATATTTAATTTAATCCATTTCTTTAATTAAGCTTTAATATCTAATTCATTATTTTTTATATTATCAAATATAATGAAATGACATTCATCAACTAATTTTACACATCACATTAATTTTTAACTTATCAACTTACATAATTTTAATTAATTATCACATCACATCATTTTTAATAAATATTTTATTTTAAATATTATTTTAATATAAATTCAAAATTCTAACACATTTTTTCAAAATCAACCTATGTTAGCCAAAAAAAAAAAAAAAAATTAGACAAAACCAAGAAATCTGTCATCCCCTAACCCCTCTAAAGACCGTTTGGGGGGTGAAAAGCACAAGGAATGCCACACATTAAAAACACACAGTACACCTACATGCTACAGTCATTGAATTAAGATGACAGACAAAAAAGCTTTGAGCTTTTGCCAAATATGCCTGTCCCCATAAACACTTTTAACCTCTATATAATAATATTTATAACAATTATGCTGTCTTAAATGCAGTGATTTGATTGTAGGCATGTTTATATAACTATGCTATTATGCACCCTCACTTTTATATCTTTGTCTAGATATCTCCATTCCCTTCACTTCACTTCACTGTGCCCTTTTCTTCTCCCTTAAGTTCATATACTCTCTCTCTCTCTCTCTCTCTCTCTCTTAAAATTGAGCTGAAAAAAGTGCCATACTTTCTTCTATTTCCTTTGAGAATCTTGAAAGAACTCATCAATGGCTGATTTTGTTGTGGGTTTGTTGCTCATACTGGCCATGGCTGCCTATTCAGGTAAAGTCCCATTTTTTTTTTTTCTTAAAAAAAATAAAAAAAATTAAAAAAATTAAAAGGGTCCTTTCATCTCTTCCCTTTCTTCAAAGGGCTTGCATAAAGTTTGGATCTTTCTCCTGTTTACTCTTGCAATTTTATTTTTAATTATGCTGCTTTTCCCCCCCTTTTTTTTATGACCTAATCTGATTTAATTTCATTATATTCAAATAATTTTCCTGCTATTATTTTCTTCATTAAATTTGATGCTTTTCTCTCATTTTTCTCTATCTTTTTTTTTTTTTTTAAAATTACAGATGCCAATTACTGTGTGTGCAATCCAAATTTGAGTGACACTGTTCTTCAGAAGAACATTGACTATGCATGTGGAAATGGGGCTGACTGTACCCAAATTCAGCAAACTGGGTCTTGTTATAACCCTAACACTGTTAAAGATCACTGTAATTATGCAGTTAACAGTTATTATCAGAGAAAGTTTCAAGCTCTTGGGACCTGTGATTTTAGTGGAACTGCCACTGTTACTGCTAACCCACCTAGTAAGTCTCACAATAATTATAATTATTCAGGTTTAAATAAATATTTGAGAATGTATTTTTTTTTTTTAAATTTTCTGATTATGTAACACATTACATTAGCATGTTTTTCTGAGATAAAAATGAGATCTTGATTGTCTGAAGGTATTGTATACTTTTGGTTCATGCTGTACAATGTTATAGAAAAAAATAAAATCCCTATCTCTGTATATTAATTCAAAACGTGTTGAGCTTAAGTGACAGATTCTTACGCCTCGGATGCTGACATGGCGAAAATCTATGTTTCGTGATGTTGTTTTTATATTATTTTTGTTTTGGAGTTAGGTTTGTTATTAGACATAAATAATTTTACACATATATTCATTAACTCAACACCCATGTTGTACATAGGTATTTGTACTAATGAATCTTGTAACTAAGAGGATTAGTAAGATTGTGATTTGCCAGAATGGACCCTGGAGTTTAGCCTTATTATCACTGAACTCCACTTTTCATCTTTCAGAAATCTCAAAAGCCACCCTTTACAAGCATTAAATGACAATATACTTCTTGTGGTGTATTGTAAAAGGAAAAGGAACATCTAGCTACTTGTAATCAAAACTGATTTTTTTTATTTCTTTTATGTTTGTGCTACTTTTTTTTTGCAATGATCTACTTTCAAGAAAATGCTACGGTCCATCCCGTTACGGAACCATTCCGTTGGGATTTTAAACCGGTAGATGCACACGCTTCACTAATCTACATGTGCATCTGACGGTCCTAACAGAATGGTTCCGTAACGAGACTGTAGCCTTACCCCTATTTTCATTGTGGTACTAACATGATTTTCCTCTTGTGATATTTGTTGGTTAATGATATACAGCTACATCTGGATGTGTGTTTCCATCTGGTCCTAGGTAATTTTCTTGTCCATTTCTTTTATTTTAATTATATCTAAATAAACTGTACCCTTTTTTTTGTTATTTTCCATCTGGTCCTAGGTAATTTTGTTGTCCATTTTTTTTTATTTTAATTATATCTAAATAAACTGTACCCTTTTTTTTGTTATTTTCGTAAATAAATCTGATTACTTTTGTTAGTAAATGTTATATTAAAAAAAAAAAGTTAAAATTAAAATAGTATGCGTTTTTGTTTACAATTATCATGAGTCAAATTCGAACAATTACGTTGCTTCATACAAGAATTTCCAGCAAACTAATTAAGTTGGTTGTGGCTTTGGGAATTTTACTTCCTTGCTCTCAATTGCTGGGTTTTGCTATGAGTCATTGGATTGTTCGATTTATGGAGTCATCTATAATTATTATTGAACATGTGTCGGTACATAAAGTAATTGATGACTCCATATAATTTTTGCTCAATAGCTATAAACAAAGAGATAAGTGACATTGATGATTCTCATCCAAAGTTTGAATAAAAGAATATAAACTTTTGACCCTTTATGGTTTAAGAAAAGGACAAAAATTATTGAGACACACATGTTCTTGTGAGATTTGATTTGGTTTTGAAAAGATAGTTATTATATTTATTTTTAGATATTATAACATTAATAAATGTGAAATTGACCCCCTATCAGACATAGAGTTGAAAATGTTGACATGTTTGCATTAATATGAGAAATTATGGTAGTTCCATCTGGAGGTTTCTCAGAAGGTATAATGAATATATGGTTAATTATAGTGACCACTAGAAAATGTGTACATTTTGAAACTAAAATAAGTTATTCTCTCTCAAAATTGCAAATACTTTATTATTATTATTATTATTATTATTATTATTATTATTATTATTATTCTTCTTATTATTATTATTATTATTATTATTATTATTATCATCATTATCATCATCATCATTGGGTAAACATAAGGATAGTTTTATAGGGCTTGTCACAAAAATATCCTCCATGTTTGACCCATTTGCAACAAAACCCACCTAACTTTGAAAATCTCATACATTTACCCCTTCATAAAAAAAAAAAAAAAAAAAATTATACTAAAACCCTCCTCAAATAGGGATTTACTTGAAATAGTATGCCTGCAAATTTAATTAATTTCTAGGTGCTTTCTGAAATTTTATATTTTCTTAGTGACCCCAATTTATGTTGAAAAATCGTGTAGCAACGGAGGAACTCCAACCACCGGCACACCAGTCGCCGGGGGGACTCCGGCCACCGGAACTCCGGTGTCTGGTGGAACTCCGACCACCGGAACACCGATTTCAGGCGGGACTCCAACCTTTGGAACTCCGACCGCCGGAGGAACACCGGTCACCGGAACTCCAGCCACCGGAGGAACTCCAAACGTGGGCGGCACCACAATCCCGGGCTCAACCGCAAGTCCCGGTTTTGGACTCGGGCCAACCACCTCAAGTGGATTCCCAAGCCCGGACATTAACAATGGCGCAAAACTACCGTCCCAAAGCCGATCCTGCGCGCTCGTCTCAATGTCTGTGGTTCTGATTTCTAGTTTCATTTGCTCAAGGATTTGAGGAAAAGCTGAAATGCTTGATCTTTGATGAACATTGAGTTTGGTACATTATGGTAGGAACCAAGTGGGATTATATTCCAAATGGCCCTATATCTCTGTTTTCTTTATTTAAACTTATGAGGGAAAGAAAGAGAAGAAAAATGAAGTTGAAAAAGGGGGAATTGATTCCCTTGTGAGTGGAAGTGGAGATGTTTTGGCTGTTTATGGTGGTTCAAGAATCTGTTCTCTGCTGTTTAGATTTTTCCTATGTATATCTAGATAGGGAGAGACAGTAATAATATGTTACTGTTTTTATATTGATGTTCTTTTTTTTTTATTATTTTTTTTCCCTTTTGAACCTTGAGTTGAGATGAGATTTTCACATCCTATGTTTAGAAATTTAAGATTTTAGTTAACATATACCTAACAGCTTTATGTAATTATGTTTTTGAAGTGATGGGTTGAACCAAATTGCTTTAGAGCATCTATAGTTCATTGAGTCTAGTCTTGCCTATGTGGCATGTAAATAAACCTAAGTCTTTGATAACATTGATAAAATTATGTAAAATTGATAAAGTTCACTCCAATGCACAGAGATTAGGTCTCTGTTTGGGTCTAAAATAGACTTAAGGGTAGACGAGTCTCTTTTCTGGCTGCCACATAAGTAGGACACAGTTTACTTTTGTTTGTATTGGAGAATAAATTTTGTTAGACTAGATCAATTTCTTATGTTGCATACAATTTTTGTGATTGAACCCAAAGCATTGTGGATGCTAGGTAGAATTTGTATTTCAGTTTATTACAATAATCTAGTTGGTAGTGTTACGAAAAACTTCGTCCCGGTTGGGCGATCTTAGATCTATCTTCGACTCGGTGAAGTGACCTACAAAACAGCGTCCGAGGTTGTCTCGGTGTAGAAGCTCCAACACTCAATTTAGTATTTCATAAAGAAAGTGATCTATATAAGGTATATAAGTATAGAATGCTTAGGGTGTGTTTGTATATCAAATATTTCAGTCTTTACTCAATTTATACTCAAAATCTAATTCAATTTTAACTCAATACCACTATCATATATATTATCAATATAGTTAAATAATATCGAGCAATTATTTTTACACATCACATCAACTTTAATTTACTATTCATCCACCCACATAATTTTAAGTAACTATCACTTCATATCATCTATCTCATACTTTTACATCAAATCAACTTTAATTATTTTATTTCAAATATAATTTTAATATATAATTAAAATCCCACCAACAACTAATCATAACAATCTTTTCAAAATTAGCTATAATTAACAAAAAAAACTCAATTTGAGTGGAAATATTTGTATACTAGCACACTCTTAGAGTGTGTAGAGTTGTGATGCTCATATCTCACCCTTTATATAGAGATATTAACAAGACTGCCCGACGGAGCTGCCCGAGTGCCCGAGCTACCCGTACGTACTGCCCGAGGTCGAAACTGAGCAACTCCACCTATTATTACTTGCGTGTCCTTATCTTAGTTATATTCACCTTTATCTATTGTGAGTTGTGCTCAATTAGCCTACTTCATTAGCTCGTCTTCCCTTGAAATAGGTCACACATATCTCGACCTATAAACCTCTAGATCGAGTTTCCATCAAGTTGGTCAATAACTTTAGCTCGACTTGTTGCCATGGTGATTTGCATATGAGGTCATCGTGATGTTTACACGACCTACGACATCCTTGTTGGCTGATCGACCTGTCGATGCACTCAATCTGGCTGAACCGTTCTTAGGTCGTACACGAACGAATATGCTGGTGTGGTATCCCATATCATCTGGTCTCACCCTATCTGGTCGAGTAGAGATAACTCGATCTAAGAGTAAAACCAATTATCTTCAACTATGTTCATTGAGTTAGCGATCTATGGGGCTGACTTGTCGGCTCAATGTTCCCTTTTCTTCTGGTCAAGACACTCAGTTCGACCTAAATACAATGTCTTAAACTAAAAAAATTGACATTCAAATTCGTGACACCTTTTTCGGGTCAATCTAACATCCTTTCAAATCAGTCTAACGTCCTCTCAATGTAATCGTCTCGAATGCCGTCATGTTCTCGTATAAGGCACCATTTATTGTTGTTTTATTCTTGTCACCTAACTTTATTTTTTTCCGATGGTCCTAATCAACATGTATTTTCAAAGTGCCTTTTTAATCTCGTACGCTCATTTTGACCTAGGTCGAACGGTCCTGCTCGACCACCTCTTCGCCTTCACAATTTCCAATATTATCCATCCATTTCACCTTTCATCGGACGCTCGAGGTGGATCGACCTCTCGGAATTCTCTTCCATTCGCCTATAAATTGACTCATTCGCCACCAACGACCAAGTTGCTTTTCATTGCCGACCAATCTCCAATTCCACTATGTCGATGAGTAAGTTCTCTCCGTTTGTTATCGCTAATTGATTTTATTTATTTATTATTTTTTTTTGTAATTTTGTCTTCCCGCTTTGGCCAATTCGTCCCCCTTAAATAAAAAATCATTCTTTTTCTTTTTTTCTAGATTCTCGAAGGACTAGCGGCTCAGCTGATGTCACTGTCGATGGGCACACGACCTCTCCTTCTTCTTTGACATCCTGATCTTCTTCTTTTTCTTCTTCTTCTTCTTTTTCTTCATCTTCTTCTCTGGAAATCTTCCCTCGACCTACTCCTCTTTCTTATCGACCTCTTCGCCTGGTCGACGAGCCTAAGGAGGACGTCGACTCTCTTTCCCCGCCCGCACCAGAAACTAGCTCAATTCCTTTTGCACCACGTCTTCCCGATGCCTGTTCTAGTATTGCCCAATATATGGTCTCAGTCGCCCGTAAATCTAGCACCTTCCTCCACGTCAGTGAAGATAGGCTGGAGAATTTTCTAATTCTTAGCGAATTTCCGACCAACTGGCGCTTCATCCCCCGACCTCTAGATACATATGACCAACCTCCCACTGGGTGTTATACCTTTTTCCATGACCAGATCAAGGTTGGTCTTAGGTTTTCCATTCGCCCAGAGCTAATCTCCATGTGTGATATATACGACCTTCCTATCAACCGACTTTCTCCCTACCCAAGGATGTTAGTATTTTTGTCATTTTTTTTACACCGTAGGTTAGGCCATGTCGACCTCCGATTTTTTATTTACTGTTTTGGAGCTAAATTTCAAAAGGGAACCATCTACAACAACTCACAATCACATGCATACAACGTAATTTTATGTTCAACCCGCCGAGCCCTTATCCATTTTAGTGGTCGACAACGAATAGCTCTTATCCCGACGGTTTTTCTAAGAGGACCTCCCCATTACTGGTTTTGGTAGGAACGAACTTGATCTTTATCACTCAATTGAATGTGTTTCTTGTTGATACTCTATACCCGTAGACACAAACAATATATTGGAAAAGAAGAATGGAGATAACGAACTTTCTTGGTATATATGTGTTAAACTATAGGAGAATGCTACCATCTCGTTATGGGATGGTTCCGTTGTATTTTTAAGCGTAGATTATCTAGACATTACTAGATTACATATATATATCTACGGCTACAAAAGACAACGGAACCATCCCGTAAGGGGATGGTAGCATTTCCCTTGTAGGATCGCCCTTGCATGCATTGGGGCCGATTTACTTCTACATAATACAATCACACATACAGAGATTCAAACTCACTGCAGAGAGCCTAAAATTAGCAAATTCTAATCAGGCTCATTTTTGCCTTAACCAAGCTCAACAGTAGCTAGCTGTTGACTTATCTCAGAGTTTTCCTTCAAAACCGAACATCACTTACGGTGGCCTGACGAGGCCATGAGGATACCAACTGCAGCTATAAACATCAACAACATGCTCACGAGCAGCATATACGTTCTTCTCGACGACCTTCTGTACTCTCCGAATAATAACATGCCCCAAAACGTGCTCACAAGTGGTAATGCCTATATATCAAATTATCAATTGATTGAAAAAAAAAAAAAGGATAATGTTTGATTATCAACTGTTGTTCGCATACATACGAACAAGTACTTCATGCTTTGTAAAATATAAACTAACCTGAACGGCATCGGCTGCAGCATATCCAGCAGCCTGGCCACCCATGAACTGGAGCCCATTTCCAAAACCACACAGAAGCCCGGCTAGTAAGGCCCAGCTCCGACCGTTCCAGTCCAACAGATAAGCCTTGATTGAGGACTTGGGCAGATGAAAAACGGGCCGGTACAAGAAGCTTATGTTGAGAATAATGGCAATCACAAAGCACGAAACCGAGAAGTAGAAAAATGCAGCGTACACGCTCAAGTGTGGGACTTTGTCTCGTAAAGTACCCCACTGATCATTTGTAGCAAGATTGAAAGCCGGCGAAAATAGAGAAAAACATATCCCGGCAAAGAAAGTGATCCCCAGCCCAATGAAAGTGCTCTTCCCAAAAACCTTAAAGAAAATCTTGATTAATATTCATCAAGGGGAAGAAAAAGTTGGCAATAATAATGAGGAAATTATATAACTTGAAAGGGAACTGTATAAAATAAATATAAACCTTAATTGCCCTTTTATTCTCAAGCTCGACTAGAAAATCTGCTGTTCCGAATTTCGCCTTGTCCTTAATGCTGCCACCTTCTTTCTCCACATCTGTCCCGCTTTTTCCATCGAGCTTAGCTTTATTATCTGCATCATTGGACGAATGAACGGCAGAGCCCAAACAAACAGCAATGAGAAAGCAAGCAACTCCAGGAAAAAGAATCACGGCCCGGTTGATTTTGTCGTCCAAGAAATAATTCATAGTTGTTCCTGGCTCGGTGAAAACAGGACAAATTCATTCAGATAAATATGGCTAAAAGGGAAAGATAAAATATAGAACAAAACAATGAGAGAGAACTCATTCAAATTATATGAGTCTCGAATTTTACCTATGACTACGGTTATGCTTGATGTGATGACCTCCGTCACCGACAAGCCAACCAAAGCCCAAGCGTACTGTGTCGATAAATTCCCGACACTTAGAAAAATCCCACCAATCATTGCAAAAATCACACTGGGCCAATTATCCTGCATTTATATATGATGGTCACTCAATCTTAACCAAATGAACACGTTCAACAAATCAGTAAAAACAATTTAACGTTTTAACCTGAGATAGCTGATTGATGAAATTCGGGTTCTCATTCGAGTTTTTACCAATCTGGCCGAACGTGAAGGCGATTATGAGGGCAGCCAATAGGTTCGTGATCGTGTAGTCGAGATAAGTGTGCTGAGGCAAGCGGCCCCGCCTTTCTAAGAGCGTTAAAAGGGCAGGCCACGTGCCGAGGAAAAGCAAAGAGAGTATCATGCATGCTATTGCGCCTTCTTTACTCTCGATCACCAGCATCTTTTACTCGATGGGCTTAGTAGAATATTATGGATGCCGAATTTCGTACTGTTGGTCGATGAATGAGCATGTCACAAAGCCAAGCTTAGTTAGTGACTAATGTGTGTGTG
>CACSLK010026072.1:8156763-8170262 GCA_902706635.1 Striga hermonthica
GTGGCTTTTTCAGCATGAGAGGATGCCTGAACACCTGATCATTAAGGGTGCACTTCATGAATGGAAGAAATTCTCAGGAGCTCGGTTTTTATAGTTGTTGGTGTCTTAGCAGGGTGTTTTTGCTTTTCTGTTTTCCTAGCTTTTGTTTTACTGTGTTTTTCTAGCGTTGGTGTTTCACGAATGTTGGTTTATTGCTTCTATGTTTTTTTTTTTTTCTTGTTTTTAGTTGTGCTGATCTTTAGGTTCTTGGCTCTTAGGGGATTTTGGTTAGTGTTTGGTAGACTAAGGTTTCAGTTTTAATCTGCCTTAGCTGTGAGTGGTTTGTGGTGTTTCTAGGTCGTTGTGGGCGTGTCCTCTCAGTTCTCCAGTTGGTTTGTTGAGTTGTGTAGTGTTCCTTTGTAATCAAATTTTATTTTTATTAATATCTTGATATTAATTTCATAGTAATTTATTGACAATATTAAAATAAATATAATTTGAAAATTGATTTTATTAAATATACTATCATATATGGTTGTAGATATTAATTTAATTAGTAAGTAGTTAAAATATATAATAAAATAATCAGAATAATTATTTTTGCATCATAGTAAATCAATGAATACTTTAAAATATTAATATTTTTTTCTGAATGAGACAACTTAACCAAAAAAATGTAAACCTCTACTGACTATCTCATTTGTAACGATAACACTATTGAAAATTAAAACAATATACTGATAAAATTAATATTTGATGGTCGGGAACAAATCAGAATTATAAGTTTCACAGAGAAATATCATGTACATATAAACATATTAAAAAAAAAGATATTTTATTATATAATATTTATAAATAAAAATAAGTAAATGTCAAGTATCATAAATTAAATTAAAGCACTTATTATTCATGAAAATATGTAATATATCTAAATATCGAATGGATACTAATTAACTCATTATATACGTTGAAAAAATAAATCAAAAGAATAAATATGAATAAAAAATAATAAAAATAAAATATTTAACCATGAAAATTTATGTTTCATAAAGATTAAAGTTACTAAAAAATAAAATTGATTATCAAACATTTTAACATTCCATGCACTTTGAATTATAATAAAGGAAAATAAATGTTATTAGTTAAATGTCGGTTAATCATCGAACAATGTGAAAATTATAAACTGTGAAAAAAAAGGTTATAAGAAGATAATCGACAATTTTATAAGTACATGTAAGTAATTTTTATGCAAATATCATATAATCATATACATTTATAATATTTTCTAAAATTTTAAATAATAAAGATTATATAATAAGTAGACAAGACCTTTAATATAAAATTTAAAAATAACACAAAATTAATTATAGTAATAAATATATTTTATAATATTATTTAATTAAATATTGTGTGGAATAGATTTGCATATTGTGTTTAATAGTTTAGTATTATTTAAATAGTAAAAAATCTATGGTATTATACTCCGTGCATTGCACGGGTATCAACACTAGTTGATATAATATCCCGATTGTTAAAGAAGAAAAAAAAAATACAAATCGCTAGAAGGTATCTATGTACATTTAAACATATTTAAAAAAAAAAGAATTTTTATTATATAAAATTTATAAATAAAAATAAGTAAATAAAATAGTCAAGTATCATAAATTAAATTATAGCACTTATAATCATGGACATATGTGATATATCTAAATATTGAATGGATACTAATTAACTCATTATATAGGTTGAAAAAATAAAACAAATGAATAAATATAAATAAAAAATAATAAAAATAAAATATTTAACCATGAAAAATTTGTGTTTCATAAAGATTAAAGTTACTAAAAAATAAAATTAATTATCAAACATTTAATACTCCTATCGTCACGGAACTAAATAAAAAATACAAATCGCTAGAAGGTATCTATGTACATTTAAACATATTTAAAAAAAAAAAAAAGAATTTTTATTATATAAAATTTATAAATAAAAATAAGTAAATAAAATAGTCAAGTATCATAAATTAAATTATAGCACTTATAATCATGGACATATGTGATATATCTAAATATTGAATGGATACTAATTAACTCATTATATAGGTTGAAAAAATAAAACAAATGAATAAATATAAATAAAAAATAATAAAAATAAAATATTTAACCATGAAAAATTTGTGTTTCATAAAGATTAAAATTACTAAAAAATAAAATTAATTATCAAACATTTAATACCCCTATCGTCACGGAACTAAATAAAAAAAAAATATAAAACGCTAGAAGGAGGGCTTGAACCTCCGACCTTGTGGTTAACAGCCACACGCTCTAACCAACTGAGCTATTCCAGCTTGTTAACAAAATGTACATCTTTTCATTAAACAACGTACAATAGACTATTAATTATATAGTATATCCTTCCGCCGGCGTCGAAATGGTGGCAGCGTAGAAATGCGGCAAACGGCACTGCGCTTGTTTTCTCTCACCGGACGACGACCCTTTTCATCCGAACCAGATATCCCATCCCTTTACTCCTTCCTCCAGCCTTCAGTTTTTTCCCCCAAAAAGACAACACGACCCCAACAACCCTCAATTTCCCCAAACCACAACCCGACCCGACCCGAAAACTCCGCCCTCGAATCCTCCCTCCACCGATCCCTCCTCAACGGCAACACCGACGACGCCTGGAAATCGTTCAAGGCCCTTACCGCCGCCGCTTCCTTCCCCAGCAAGCCCCTCACGAACTCGCTGATCGCGCACCTGTCCTCGCTTTCCGACACGCTCAACCTCAAGCGGGCGTTCGCCTCGGCTGTCTTCTTGCTGGATAAAAATCCGTCCCTGTTGGAGTATGACAGCATTAAGACGCTTCTGATCTCCATGAAGGAGGCCAACACCAGCGCCCCGGCTGTGGCGCTGGTGAAGAACATGCTGGGCAACAGGTTCTTCATGCCATTCGAGATGTGGGGTCCCGTTTTGATCGATATTTGCCGGAAAAACGGCAGCTTTGCTGCTTTTCTGAGCATATTCAGCGAGTGTTGTAGTATTGTCACCGATGAGAAATTAGGTTTTATGAGGCCCGATTTGGTTGCTTGTAATGCCGTCTTGGAGTGCTACTGCAGGGAACTTGAGTCGGTTGTTGATGCAGAGAAAGTGTTTGATAAAATGTCGGTTTTGGGGATTCGGCCAGACAATGTTAGTTTTGGGTTGCTGGCGTATTTATATGCGGTCAAGGGGCTTGACGGGAAAGTGATCGAGCTAGAGGGCTTGATTGGTAGGCTTGGTGTTTCTGATAAAAGAAATTTCTTGCATAATGTGGTTTGTGGGTATGTGAAGTCGGGTAATTTCGAATTAGTTTCAGCTTCTATACTGCGCTGGGTAAAAGAAGGACAGTGTTTTAGTTTAGAAACTTGTAGTGAGATCGTGAAAGGATTTTTACAGAAGGGGAATCACAAGAACATATCGAATTTGATAGTCGAAACCCAAAAACTCGAGCCTTCTTCAACTGTTGCGGCCGAGGAGTCTTTCGGTTATGGGGTCATAACTGCTTGTATCAGTCTCAATTCACTAGACAGGGCACATTCGGTTCTTGATGAAATGAATGCTCAGGGTGCTTCTATCGGGCTCGGAGTTTATGTCCCGATTTTGAAAGCATACTCCAAAGAGCAGAGAACTTCGGAGGCTGCCCAATTGGTCACGGAAATCGGCAGCTTAGGGCTGCATTTGGACACACAAACTTACGATACTCTAATCGAGTCATCCATGTCCTGCCAGGATTTCCACTCGGCATTTTCTATTTTTCGTGACATGAGGGAATCGAGAACAAGTGACTTGAAAACCAGCTATCTGACCATCATGACGGGCCTGACCGAACACCACAGGCCCGAACTAATGGCTGCATTTCTTGACGAAATCGTTGAGGACCCTAGGATCGAGATCGGGACCCACGACTGGAATTCGATTATTCATGCCTTCTGTAAGGCCGGGAGGTTAGAGGATGCTCGGAGAACGTTCAGGAGGATGGTTTTCCTTCGGTTTGAGCCTAACGGGCAGACATATTTGTCGCTCATCAATGGCTACATGGCCTTGGAGAAGTATTTCAGCGTGTTGATGCTGTGGAATGAGGTGAGGAGGAAGGTTTCGGATAAGAAGTTTGAATTGGATAATGTTTTGGTGGATGCTTTTCTGTATGCGTTGGTTAAGGGTGGGTTTTTCGATTCGGTGATGCAAGTTGTCGAGATATCTCGGGAAATGAAGATATTCGTGGATAAGTGGAGGTACAAGCAGGCATTCATGGAGAAGCATAAGAAGCTGAAGGTGTCCAAGTTGAGAAAGAGGAGTACAAGGAAAATGGAGGCTTTGGTTGCGTTTAAGAACTGGGCAGGCTTGAGTGCTTGATTCAAGTTTTGCATCTCTAATTTGCTGTTTGGCTTGGTTAGATGAAGTGTGGTTTTTGTTATTGGAATTCCTCGTTTTTTTGCTAACTTGTGTTATAGGCCTAATCTAAGCAGCTAATGAGTCATAAGCTGGCTAAAAGAGTTGGTTGATAGAAGTTGGCAATGTCGATGTGTATAAAGTAAAACATGGAAAGCGGAAAAAGCCTATTTGGTACAATGGAATAAAATTTGATAGAAATGGAATGACATTATCATTCTTTACTAGTTTTACTAGTTTTACCCCGTGCATTTGCACAAAAAATAATA
Source organism: Striga hermonthica (assembly GCA_902706635.1). Classification (NCBI taxonomy): domain Eukaryota; kingdom Viridiplantae; phylum Streptophyta; class Magnoliopsida; order Lamiales; family Orobanchaceae; genus Striga; species Striga hermonthica. The sequence goes on from CACSLK010026072.1 coordinate 8,161,439, forward strand.
TAATAGAAGAGAAAATAATTAAAAATATAAAATAAAATAAAAAATCAGAACTTAATAAATGAGAACAAAATTATATTAAAAAGTTAATCTAAATATTATTAAACATTTCTTTATATAAAACAATCGTAATTTTATTATCGTCAAAATCCTCATCACAACGAATCCTTATCGTTAAATTTCTTCAACTCGTGACTCTGAGATTTGATTTTCAAAATATTTTATGTATCTTTGTAATATCCGAATAATATTTTTTATTATTGTACGGGTGCAATAGAAAATAGAGATATTTGTAGTCATTTTAAATTAGTTGTGAAATATTATTTATATAATACCCAAAAAATATATAGTATCAATATAAAAATATTTTTTTTTTGTTCATGACATAAAATTGCATTACAGAAATAGGGACCATCCAAAATGTGTCATGTCAAAATAAATTGTGTAACTGAAAGTTACATATTATTATTAAATGGTGAACATATTTATATTAAATGTAGCCTATTTTTATCAAATGACCTCATATTATTATTAATTGAAGTTGAATAAAATTAAATGAAGCTTGCCCTTAATTATATATATATATATAGATTATTATTTATATATCACTATTTTATAAAAAAAAATAATATCAATATTTATATTAATGTTATTTTCCTATTTATGATAATATTTATTATTTTTCATATACTTATATATTATTAATATATATTATAAATAAGTATTTTTTTTATAATGTTACACTTATATTATATATAAATAAGTGATTTATTTATATATATTGACTAGTCTAAATATATAGTTACATAAATTCTTATAAGCATGTGCGGTTATATAAAATTATTTATAATTTAATTCAATTTACGAATAAACATATAATATATATGATTATGTAAAAATAAAATAAGCTATTTTTAAACTATTTATAAAGGCATTCTTTTTTAAGTTTTACTTTTATATAAGTATTTAATATGTAAATAAAATATGAATAATATATAAAAATAAAATATTTTTTAACTATTTATTTAAAATTTAATTTTCAAATTATTTTTAATATAATTTAATCATAATTTATATTATAGATAATATATTTACCTTTTATTGCTATTTTTTAGTTTTATTTTTTGAAAATACTGAATCCTAAAGATTTGACTTATGACAATGAAAAACAATGCATTGAATGTGGAATGACTATAAAGTAGATATTTCATAAAGTATTAGATGAGGGAAGAAACTATATAAATATAAAATATGCTTACAATATAATCAAACTTGGAAAAAAATTAAGATTTAATTATTGAATTGTAATACATGTGTGTGGTTAAAAAAAATGCAATTTTGACAATCGAGTATATAACATTGGTATTGCTTTAAATAGTTAACTTTAATATTTTTTATTATTAGTTGTATTTTAACTTTTTTATCATTCTTTTATAATAATATATTTTTTCACTTCTTTATCTTGATAAAAATATTTAATTTTCAGGCACTCGTGTTGTTCATGGTCGTTATATTAACAATCGAGACAAAATATTAAAAAAATTATTATTAATTATTTTTAATATTTTTATTTCAAAATAAGAATTTCAATTCCTTTTCACTTTTTTTGTTGGACAATTAGTTTCTTTATGAAACACCACTGTAGTTCATGGACATTGTACTAGTGATATATCGAAGAAGAAAAATATATATAAAAAAGGCCACAAAACTTTTCGTCTTCAAATTCACACACATTCCCTATCTTCACCTTCTACTCGCCACCGCGGCGGCTTCCCAAGTTTCCCTCAGCCCAGTCATCTATTACGTCACCGCCAATATCTCTGCGTCTTTATCCTTCTCAACCACCACGTATGGCCCCTCCCTCCGAAAAGCCACGCCCCTACTCCCCTCGTGTTGCCAAAATACAAGTCGGAGAAGAACATTGTGTACATAGAAGAATCCATATTCACCCGAGTTTTCGAAATGTCTGCCATCAAATTCCTATCGGAAGACCTAGAGAGGGTGCTCGCCGGTGCCGAGGTAGAGGGACGAAGATGTGGCTGAGGGTGGGGGAGCAGGTGACACCGGCGAAAGACGCGACAAAGAAGATGTATTAGATGGAGAAAAAAAGGGAGACAACTGAGGGAATTTCGGTGAGAGAGTAAGATGAATTACTTTTATAATATTTATCGATACACAATTTTCGAATTAAGTGTCTGTCAATTATGAAAAGTCAAAACAAAATACCATTTTTAATCCATCATTTAATTATCTAGTATCTACCTAATTAAATAAGGTTAGTATCATATATGTGGAAATAAGTTTGCAAATATGAAGATTTGCAATTATTTATCAGCACACATAGAGATGTACATCTCCCCAATTATTTTGGAAAAAAATCTTTTTCACCCCAATACAAAGATACATTAAGTTTTTTACACCGTCCAATAAAAAGTTAAGTTTTCACCCCGAAAAGTACGAAGGTTATACGAATGGACTGCATAGCTGTCGCATATCAATTGCATAACTGTCGCATATTCATCACACAATGTCTTTGCACTTTAAATTTTTTTCACCCTAGAAAGTGCGGAGGGATATGCGAATGTCTTCGCACTTTTAATTTTCGCAAAATATCATCTCGCAATTGTCGCATATTCATTGCACAATGCCTTTCGTACTTTCCGGGGTGAAAAACTTACTTTTTATTGGACGGTGTGAAAAATTTAGCAGGACTTCAAATCGGGGTGAAAATAGCTATTTTCACAATTATTTTTGTAGAAAGAAGGAATATACTACGCATCGAGGAAATTACAAATTTGGTCCCGTTAGATTGGCGTGGTCCCAAAACTAGTCCCAAGATGCTCTTTTTTAGTCCTCAACTAATTTTCGTTCCAAACTTAGTCCCAAAACTAACAGAATGGACGAAAATATCACGTGGGGCTCACGTGGGCGTTTGGTCGTTATTTTTGGACAGATTTAAATCTGTCGATTTGTTTTCCCAACATATTAAACGATACATATCTCTCCACCCCCAATTTTCAAAATTAGGTTTAGTATTCAATCCATAAAATCAAAATTTTCTCTCCAAAATCTACTCCAAATTAAACTTTGTTGCGAATACCCTACGTTATTGTGTTGAAAATCCGATGTTGCTCTCAAGTGATGTTGTCGAAATCCAAATCCGACCTACGATATTTATCCCTAACCCTAGCACGCTTAATTGTATATTTTTTCTCATTGTATGTTGTTTTGTAATGTGTTATTTGTTCGAATTACGTTTGTATTGTACCTTTGTGTGATGCGTTCGTCCATTCTTTGAATTTCTTTATGGTAATTAGGGTGATGTGTTCGAAAAATTAGGGCTTTTGTCAAGTATGTAGTAATTAGGGTATTTTTTTAATCTTGTGATAGAAAATAGGGCTTTGTCGGGTTAATTAGGGTTTTTTTCTAAATTTTTTTTGTGATAAAAATTAGGGCTTTGTCAGGTATGTGGTCCTTCATGCCGGGTAATTAGGATTTTTTCTAAATTTTTTAAAATTGGGAATTTTGTCAGGTATGTGGTCCTCCATGTTGGGTAATTAGGGCTTTTTTTAAATGTTTTTAAAATTAGTGCTCATTGTAATTAAGATTATTTGTACAAAAAACCTCATTTTATTTATTTGTATATCTGACCAAATGTTCCATGTTATGAAAATGCAGGTGGCACTAACCCATTTTACCTTACTTTCAAAATACATCATGATGAGATTTTGGCTGATGATATAATTGAAGGATTTGGCTGATGATATAATTGAAGGGCAGCAGAGGTATGCTGGGAGTGAGATAAGTGCATTTGATTATGTGGACAAGTCCAAAGTAAAATGAGGGATGTCTATAGGTTCTGTGAAGAGTTAGACTACTGTGGGGAGAAAAAAATTTATAGATTGACTTGCACCATCAATACAGAGAGGTTCTTATGAAGACTGATCTTTTGTTGGTTGTTGATAAACATCATAAAAGGGAAGTGAAGTTCTATCTAGTGGCTGAGAAGGAAGAAAGGGAATTGGAGAAGGATGGCAATGGGATCATGGTGTCAATGAGGCAGGTGAGGTTAAGGGTGAAAATAGAGAAGAGGTGGACAGTGATTCTGATCTTGAAAGATATATTAATATGTATGTGGATGAAGAGGGCTTTGTGGAGAATCATGTTAAAGCCACAAAAAAGGGGCAGAGTTAGACTTGTCCACTGGCAGTAGTATGTCTGTGTCTGAAGATAGTAGTAGTGATGATGTTTTTTGTAGTTTGAATGGTTCAGATGAAGATGAAGATGAAGAGGAGAATGGGAGTCTTGTGTTTAAGGGTGAGGATGTTTTCAATCCTCATTTTGCAATTGGAATGAAGTTTCCATCCAAGAGTTTGTTCAAGGAAGCAATTTCTTCTCATGGCATCCAAACTCATAGAAGCCTCAGAATCACCAAGAATGATAAAAGGAGAATCTATGCTAGGTGTGAAGAAGAACCAAATGGTTGTCAGTTGGCCATAAATGCACTTAAAGTTTGTAATGAAGAGGCCTACCAAATTAGAGCCTACAATCACAGGAACTCATGTGCAAGGACATGGAAAGTAAAAAATGTCACATCTAGATGGATTACAGAGAGGTATGAAGAAGACTTCAGATCTGATCCAAAGAGATCACTTAAAGGATTCAGAAGAAATGCAGTGAAAAGGCTGAAGTGTCATGTGTCCAAGGGAAAAGCTTTCAGAGCCAAACACTTAGCTTTGAAATCAATTGAGGAATAACATTCTGTCCAATATGCAAAGATGTGGGATTATGCATATGCTCTGTCGCAGAAAAATCCAGGCAACACAATATTATTGTCACTAACAGATGCTCCAGGACTAGATGGACAGAAAAAAATTGACAAGATCTACATTTGTTTGGCCCCATTAAAACATGGTTTTCTTGCTGGTTGTAGAAAATTAGTGGGAGTTGATGGCTGCCACTTAAAGGCTAAGCATGGAGGCATTCTTCTCACAGCTGTAGGGGTGGATCCATCAAATAATCCATTCCCTATAGCATATGCAGTTGTGGGTGGTGAAACCAAATAGACATGGACTTGGTTTCTTAAGAATCCAAAGGAAGATTTGATGATTCAGAATGATGAAGAATGGACTTTCATGTCTGACAAGCAAAAGGTCCTGATTCCAGCTTTTGAAGATGTCCTTCTTGGTGCTCAGAACAAATTTTGTGTGAGGCATTTACATGCCAATATGCAAATAGCCGGTTTCAGAGGTCTAGCCTTCAAAAGGGCATTATGGAAAGCAGCCAAAGCCACCACTCTTTCAGAATTAAGAGAGAGTCAATGAACAGGATTGGTGAACTTGACAAGGATTGCAAGGTTTGGCTTAAAGATAAACCTACAAAACAATGGTCAAAGTCCCACTTCACAACAACTTCTAAGTCAAACATATTGTTAAACAACATTTGTGAGGTTTTCAACAGCTCTATCCTAGAGGCTAGAGAGAAGCCAATCTATGACTATGTTGGAATGGGTGAGACAGTACCTGATGACTAGGCTCCAAGAGAACATAGATATGGCTGAGAGAAAGTGGGAAGGGAGAAACATCTGCCCCAAGATCAAGAAACTTGTAGACAGACAAGAAGAAAAGGCCTCTGAATGCATCCCAATCAAATCCAATGACTGGTGGTACCAACTAGACTGCAATGATGGTGCTTCTCATATTTTGAACCTGAAGGAAAGAACTTGTAGCTGTAAAAAGTGGGACCTGACAGGAATCCCATGCAAACATGCATGCAATGCCTTATTAGCACAAGGGCATCAACTCGAGGACTTTGTGGATGCATGTTATGTTAGAGTAGGATACCCGGCGTTCCAATCGGATTGGACGTATTCTACTTGTAAATACAATCTATTGGAATAATATTAATTTAAAGGCATTACTTTATTTTAAGAGTAAGCATTTATCATATATTTGCACTTAAGATAAAGTCCCTATATCACTTATAGCTATAAGATATGGTTGCGCATAGAGATGGTGATCATGGAACATATCTTGAAAGCTGTGATCTTAAATACAGTTCCAAGTCGTTGGATGTTTCGAGATGGGATATCGAATAAATCCGAAAAAGACTTGCACATAGTATGTATGCTTAGATAAGAATGTTGCATTCCATCAACATTAGCTTGGAACGAAAATACATATATGTGGGTGCTTGTTAGAGAACAAGTTCACTGAACATGACCGTATGAAAATTTTTAATGAAAGTTTATCATGTCGAATAAGAATTTTCATGTTACAATAGTACATGATTAATCCTTAGACTTGAGGCACGATGGTAACTTTGTGCATATTATATTTTACTTTGATTTATCCTTTTGATTTCTAGCACAATCGTATAAAGGGATATTTTGGGTATTATATTAATATGTATGGAAGTTTGTCAGTGGCCAACAAAGGATTCGACACTTATGAAGATGAGTGAATTTCCTATGTGTTTCATAGTTAGTAATTCAAAGTCCTTGGCCAAGGCAGGATGAATAGAGATTCATAAACGAATTACTAAACTTGAAATAGAATCATAGTTATTAAATCAATTTGGGTTTCGATAAAATCATACCCAAAGATTTAATCGGGAAATTGGATGTCGAAAGGATTTTACATGTATGGACTTGTAATCGAAATAGGTTTACTCGCTATTCACTTAATACTAGATTCATGCTACTTGCTAGATGTTCCCATGATATGTGGGTTCTTGAATTAAAGAGTTAATTCAAGAATAAGAGTTAATATGAATAACTAAAATTACAAAGAGTTGTAAACCCACTACTAGTATTAATTGTGAACCTAAAAGGTCACACCAATTTTTGAATGAAGGTAAAATTCAAATAGTATTTCTAAAGAGTTAGAATTAATTGACAAATCTAATTTGATTAGATATCAATTAAAGGAATATATTAAATTAATCAATTAAATTGATTAATTAAATTTTGGATATTTATTTAGTAATTAATAGAATTACTAATTAATAGTTGGAATTTAAAATTAGATTTTAAATTTCAAATCTAAATAATAATAAGATTATTAAATAAGAAAATGGTAGAATAGATTAAAATAATAAAGTCTTGAAAAATGTTTTCAATTATTATTTTATTATTTATCTTTAATATGATTGAAGATTAAATAATAATAAGAATAAATTAATTATGGTGGTTTGGAGTTGTTAACCAATCTACATAATTATTCTTATTTTATTAATACAATAATGATGATTGATGGTGGTTATAAACCAATCACATTATTAATTAAAAGTCAATATTTGATATGATTATTTAAATAAAATCTGATTTTATTTAAAATAAAATATATCAAATATTGATTATTTTATACTAGAATGTTTAGTATAAATAGGTGAAAAATGTTTGCACATTAATTGCTAAGTTTTTGGTTAAATTCTTTCAAGAGAAAAACATTCAAAGAGTTGAGTGATAAAACAAGAAAGAGTTCTTGTAAAATTTCCTTATAAATATATATATTCTATACTTTTTGAAAAACCAAGTAGTTTCTACTAGCGAAGAAACTATAGTCGGAACCAAAGTTCAAAAGGTGGATACGATTAGAGGGAAGACATTTGGATTCCTAAAGTGAGTAACCGCAAGAAGTGATCGTTACCAAACCGGGAATTGATTTCCTCATACATCGTCGGTTTTGAAGGAGTTCAAGAACAAAGGTAATTTTTATAAATTACATATCAAATCAAAATTAATAAAAGTTACTAGATTTTATATGATGCTTATTTGTTATCTCGTTATACTTATGTACGGAATAAGTATTTATAAGATAAATACTTATAAAATTTTAAATTCCGCTGTAAACTCTGTTCCGTACAGTATATCGAACCAACAGTGGTATCAGAGCCACGTTACGATTAGCATCTTTAAAATCAGATTTTGATTTGAAAAATTATTAAAAACACGAACTGGACTAAAAATCGAATAGAGTATTCGAAAACACGAGTCGTGAAGGATGACACGACTCGTGTAACCGGTCGTGTGAGGTCACACGACCCGTGTGAGAAAGTCACACGAGTCGTGTGAGGTCACACGACCCGTGTGAGAAAGTCACACGAGTCGTGTGACTGGTCGTGTCACCTCACACGAGTCGTGTGACTTAAAATTTTTCGAAATTTTTCATAGTCACTTTCGTATTTTTCACACGAGTCGTGTGAGTAAGCCACACGAGTCGTGTGACATGCCACACGAGTCGTGTGACTTGTCATACGAGTCGTGTGACTGATTTTTTTATCAGAAATGAGCTGTTTTGACTTAATATGAGTCATTACTACATCAACATATTAAATTGGTGAATTTATATGTTGAATTCATGTGATGTATGGTTGATTTAGGGATGATCATGAGCCTTTTATTCATAATGATGAATGATTGCATTTTTATTCAATATGATTGATGGTTGCATTTTTATTTAATGTGATTAAACGAATGTAATTTATCGAGACCTAGGAGTCTCTTGAATTATGATTTGTAAAATATTATATTTTTGTATCATTATATAATTAGATAAAGGTGGAGACCGTTCGATGCGAAAGGCCCACGCATGTGTGGGTAATTTTACAAGTTGTTATCTCGAAGGCCTGTGCTTGTACGGGTAGATAAAATAAATTGTAATAGAAGTAGTTCTATTTATTTGTTTTATCACGTACATACGCATAGACCCATTTTGGCTCGAATGGGTCGTATAGGCAAGGTCATGATCATCCCACCGTATGCATGCATTATGTATGTTAGGTTTATTTATGCTTGTGATTCATGCGATGAATAATGCGGTAAATA
>CACSLK010026072.1:8181611-8199578 GCA_902706635.1 Striga hermonthica
TTTTTTTTTTTTTGTCGAAACTATCGGTTTTGACAAAATCCAAAACCCATAGTTTATCAAAACGATGATGTGATATGATTAATAGTTTACCGTCATATTGTGATGAAATGCTGGGCTTGCTTGTTTATGGATTATACTCACTTTTATTTCAACTTAAAATTTAACTCAACTTTAACTCAACCCCACTATCTTTAATATTATTCGTATAATTAAATAATACAAACCAATCATTTTTACACATCACATCAACTTTAATTCACTATTCATCTACTCACATATTTTTAACTACCTATCATTTCCAATCATTTATCTCTTACTTTTACATCAAATCAATTTTAATCATTTTATTTTAAATATTATTTTAATACATGATTACATCCTTAAAATTCCACTATCAACTAACCATACTACATTTTCAAAATTAACTATGGTTAACCAAAATAACTCATTTTGAACAAATTATTTTATAAACAATCAAGCCCTTAGTTTGTTGTTATTGTTACTTCATTTATTTATTTATAATTATTCTATTGTGAAATTTCAACATGCTTCAAAAGATTGTGTTGTTGTTCCTTTAACATTATTTGAGAGCTTGTTTACAGACCTCAAATCTCAATCATAGACATTGTATAATTAAGAACGAAATATTTCTGTTTCCACTCTATTGCAGGATGAAGCCGATGGTTCAAACGAGTATAATAATTTTGAACGGGGGTCCCTTAACACTACCAAGCAGCTCATCCGTGACTTGAATAATTATGATATAGTCTTTCATATCGGAGATATCTGTTATGCTAATGGGTATCTTTCACAATGGGATCAATTCACTTCTCAAGTCGAGCCAATTTCTTCAAAAGTGCCATACATGATTGCCAGGTTCACTTTAATTTTTCTTACAGGAGTTCAGTTGCGAGTTTTATTCATTTTTCTATTTTTCTTGATTTTGCATTGTGTGATATTGTTAGCTATGTTTTCACAGTGGAAACCATGAACGTGACTGGCCCGGGTCAGGTTCATTTTATGAGAACAATGATTCAGGGGGAGAATGTGGTGTCCCAGCCGAGACAATGTTTTATGTTCCAGCTGAAAATCGAGCTAATTTCTGGTATCATTTTACTGTTTCTTTTTTTTTTGGTCTCGTTTGGCATGCTTAGTCCTGAAAGTAATTATGATGTGCATTTAACAGCCCGATGAAAAGAGTCCTTTTTCAGTTTACACACATTCTTCTTCTCCATCTTTCAGGATCTTCAAATTTATTCATACAGTTACAGTATGAACAGTAATACAGTATTGTTATTATAAGTGAATTTACAAAAAAAATCACCCTGGTTTAGCCTCTTTACAAATAACCCATTTATTTTTGTTCACCTTACAATTTACATGTAATAAAAACTCCTTATGTAATAACAGTAGTAAAGGGTGCTTATTATTCTCCATCCAACCATGACAGGTACTCCACTGATTACGGCATGTTCCGATTTTGCATAGCTGACACAGAGCATGACTGGCGAGAAGGATCCAAACAGTATAAGTTCATCGAGCATTGTTTGGCGTCTGTTGACAGACAAAAACAGCCCTGGCTTATTTTCATGGCACATCGTGTACTAGGTTACTCGTCTGATGAAACTTACGCAAACGAAGGATCGTTCGCAGAACCAATGGGGAGGGATAACCTTCAGAAGCTCTGGCAGAAGTATAAAGTCGATATTGCATTTTTTGGGCACGTTCACAGCTATGAGAGAACTTGTCCTGTATATCAGGTAAGCGTATATTATGTTTTTAGTATAAATTAGATATGTCTCTTATTTCTCCCTTCCGTTTCGTCAGTTCTGTGGATGCCTCTGAATGTGTTTGTGGAAGAATCTGTGAAAAGGAAATGAAAAAAAGTATATACTTGAATGTGCATAACTTTCAAAGATCATTATGTTATTGTATTTGCGTATAAAATTACCACCTTGTATGAAATTACCACCTTGTATGAAATTGCAAATAAAACTAAACCTTTTTACGGTTGCACATTAAACACGTGGTTTTTCGGTTTCGAAAGAAAATATGACTCGTTAAGACAGCTAGAGGTAGTTCTTGCATATCTGTAAATTATTATTTGTATAAAGTGAGAGACCAAGTCCTTTTGTACAGAAGAAAAAGTTCTAAAAAGAAACAAATAGTTCTTGTTTTTTACACGTGAACAGCCGATAATGTGACTTCTGCCAACCAAATAATTATTTCACGAGCAGCTTCATATGAATTATGTGACAATTTATTGTTTTAAATTTGAATAAAAAAAACATTTTATCCAAAAAGAAATATGGAATTCTTGCTGCAGAATAAATGTACAAGGGAAGAGAAGAACTCTTACAAAGGCAGCTTGAATGGGACAATACACGTAGTTGCCGGAGGAGGAGGTGCTAGCCTCTCCAAATTCTCGACTCTAAAGCCCAACTGGAGTATCTTCAGAGATTCCGATTATGGTTTTGTGAAACTAACTGCATTCGATCATTCGAATCTTTTGTTCGAGTACAAAAGGAGCCGAGATGGAAAGGTTTATGATTCTTTCAGGATAACAAGGGATTACAGGGATATTTTAGCTTGTGCTGTGGATAGCTGCCCGAGCACGACCCTTGCTACTTGACTGGCTCGTATACGTGATCATATGCATAAGGACTTCTGTAATTTACATTTGCATAATACTGATTCTTATCAGAGTTCTAATAAAGGAAGCTGTTAGAAAAAAATGCTGCACGATCATATACTGCAGCAAGTGTTAATAACAGCAGACTTTGATATTATTCTATTTTAGTAAATATTTTTTTCAGAAAAGTAAGACTATGATAAATAGTATGAATTTTTCATATGAAAAGTAGATCGTCTAATTTAAAAGCTTTCATTCTTTATATAGTTTCGTAACAGTATTTAAAAGAATAAGGATAATACAAATATGTAAGACAAAATTGAGTATTGAACAAACTGATCTCTTGTTTCATTCGAAGAGAGAGAGAAATTTAAGATTCATAACTAAATGGAAATGTCAAAGGGGTAATTGCTCATAAAATGTCCACTTTTTATGTAATTGCAAATAAAATTCATCATTTTATATTTGCAAATAAATATCAAACTTTTATTATGTGTTGCAAATTTGTCTCCAAACCATTTTTCGGTCAATCCTTGCTGACGTGTCCGATCAGAAATCTTACGGGGTACTGATGAGGTTTGTGTGGTACTCAACCTTTTAAACTCCTCATCATGTTCTTGCCACATCATATACCAACAAATTAACCAAAAATAGGGTTTAGTACCAATTGAAAAAATAGGATTTTATCACCATATTTTTTTTGCTCCATAATCTTCATAAAAATCGAATTCTTCTCCTCCAATTGAAAAAAAAAAAAAATGTTGCGATTCTTCTCTTCTCCATGGCGCAATTCTTCACCCCCAAAAATTGAGTTCACCTTCAATAATACATTTACAAGCTCACCCCCAGATTCTTATAAATTGGGCAGAGGGGCGATTTTCGAGTGATTTTTAGGCGATTTTAGTGTTCTGTGAAGCATAGAAACTAGAGACTTTGCGGTTTTGTGACTTCCGTCAATGGAGAATGGATAAATTTTAATTCTATTTTGCATTGTAGGGTTTCAATTGTGAAGGTGTTCAAATTTAGGGTTCTTGGATTTTTGGACTTTTTTTAGTTTTAAAAGGTTGAGTGCCACAAAAGATTTCTAATTGGGCACGTCGGCAAATATTGGTCGGAAAATAGTTTTGAGACAAATTTGCAATACATAATAAAAGTTTGGTATTTATTTGCAAATATAAGAAAACTGAGTTTTATTTGCAATTACACAAAATGTGACTATTTTATGTTTAATTAAGCCAATCTCAAATTCAAACCTCAATACTTTTTGTGGCTCTCAACACCAGTGGAATGCATGGGCCACCCAACAAGCCCTTGCTAATTTCTATTCACTTGAAATTGAAAGTTTAATGCTAATTTCTATTCACTTGAAATTGAAAGTTTAAATAAAAAGAAACAAATAAATGAAAAATGAAGGGTATACCTCAGATATTCTTGAGCTCAAAACAATTTAGTTGAGTCAACACACTCTACCGGCCAGAAAACAATTCTCCTTTCACTGGTTTTCTTGATAAATTTGAAGTCTTTTTCTTTCTTTCTTTCTTTCTTTCTTTCTTTCTTCACTTTTTTTGTGTTCTTGGAGCACAACCTTCACTAAGTATAGATGTTCTTAATATTGTAATCTTTTGGTTTTGAAGAAATGGATTTATGGGTTGTGGCAGCAGCTGCTGGAGCTGGATACATAGCCAAAAACATTCGAAATCTATCATCAGACGAAAAGGAGTATCCAGCTGCTGGACCTTCTCACATGTACTCTCACACCACCACTCAATCAGAGTCGACAAACTTTCTGCAGCAGTTGAGAGAAAAAACGTGCCCTTTACGCAGACCGGAGAGAAAGATACCTCGACATGATTCCAGCAAGTATTTTCCGGAAGTTTCTCGAGTAACAATAAGCAGAAACAAAGAAGAAAGCACAAGGCTTTTTGATGATTGTAAAACAGGATTGGAGCCCAAAGGAAGTTTGAATTTTGATGGTAGTGGTAAAAGAGGAGACTTGAGGAGGGTCAGTAAAAAAAAGCTCTCTGTAAGTAAGAAATGCAGTTTGTGTTCGTGCGGGCCGGTAACCTCTCTAGGAAGATGCTTAGATGAAAACGAAGGTTTATATTCATCGGTATCTTCTGATAAACCTTTGTTTGATACTGATTTGACCCAAGTGGTAGACGGGCCGGGCTGTAGTTCGGCCATTTTGGGGCTTGAGGGCTGTCGGGACGAGCCAACAGAAAAAGATGAATCGAAAGAAGGTTGCCACTTAACTTTCGGCTTTTTTAAGTTGTTGGCTCATCTTGTTTATTATCATTTGAGTGGCACTTACTTATCTGAGGTTTTGTGGGAATTGTTGTTTCGTTATTAGCTCACCTCTTTTTTTTTTTGTTTTCTTTTCTTGTTATCAGGACCCGGCACGATGCTTCTGTTCGTCACTGGAATGATTATCGGTATACTATCAGCCACTATAGCTTGGAAAACAGAAGTCGATAAGCTGAATAAGCAGCTAAAGCAAATGCAGAATTTAGTTGAAGATTTACATGAGGAACTCGACATGAAAGACACTCTGCTGGTCAAGGACATAACAGACGAGGGCTATTATTTATCTGCAGTAAACCACGATACGCCTCTGTCAACTAAGGAGCCAATTGCATCTCCATGTGGGGCAGAAGTTAATAAACCAGAAAAAAACGACGGTCTAAAAGCAAACGATAGATACACTGAGAATCTTGAGTTGATGAGCAAAATCGAGTCTGAACTTGAAGCTGAATTGGAGATGTTAGAGAACAACATGAAGGCTTCCTCACTGGAGAGGATTTCTGTGGTTGAGGTAAAAAAAAAATAAATAAAAAAAAAATAAAACTTTCATGTTTTGGTTTTTTGAATTCGAGCTGTGATTTGTCGAAACTTATATGCTTCCCAACATTCATTGTTTTATACAGGTTAGCCCGGATTTCGAACCAGATACCGTTCAAGGAGAGCTTGCGTCAACTGCAAACTATGCAGTTTCCCCATGGGAGCTAAGGCTCCGGCTCCATGAGTTGATCGAGTCAAGGCTAAAAAAGCATATAAACAAGCTAGAGACAGCTCTTGTGGACACTCAAAGACTTTCAGATAGGATTGAGTCTCGTGAGAACAAATTTCATTACCACAGTGAAACAGAATCCTCATCTTGTGCACGGGACGAGCATGACGAAGGAGAAAATGAGTTTTCAGGAAAGAATTTGTCTGCAAATTATGTGGATGCATATGAGGAGTCTAATGCAGATTTGCTAGCATTTACAGAGAGGGATGAAGAACACGACAATATGCAAAGATCAACATGTTTTATGTCGGATGAGGATCTTGAGTGCAGTGATGAACTGGAAATGCTTTTGATCGAGCAGATAGTTGAGAGAAGGAAATCGGGTTATTCCGGTTTGAATTTTGAAAATTGATTTGAGATGTCGAAAATTAGATAAGAAAACTGGTTGTAGGATGAAGGAGAATGTATAGCTTGCTTAACATGAACAAATGTGCCATCTCCAAACACCAATTCGAATCCAATCGAGCCAATATATTTATTTATGCAACTGATTTTTTCATCAATCATATCAAGGCACCAAACATCAAATAAAACAATCCAAGAAATAGGAATGCACAAACTATACACCTTACAAAGGAATTACCTTTTTGTGCTTGAAATAGATCAAAAAGGCAGAGTACAAGATCCCACAAAAAACACCAGTAATGATAAGTACCCAATTAAATGTAGACGGCTTGTCGAATATTGTGTCCTCAAAGTTCATGCCAAAAACGGCAGTCACAACGGCAAACACAGTAGTCACAAATGTAGCAGCAGTAAGAAGTAGCTCGAACTGGATCAGCTGGTTTTGAACATTTCCCTATTACAAGAATCAGAAAGAAAAATTTACATTACAAAAACGATACATTTTGCCATGTAAGAAGATTTAAACATTAGCAATAGTAAGTCATTACCAGTTTGATGTTGATTAAATCCTCGGTATCCTCGATATACTCTTTCAGCTGCATGGCAGGGAAAATTTGAAATATGAAAACATAAACATTTGATGTGATTTGATTTTGACAGGACCTATGCTTCAAAATGTCAAGAACAAAACCTTGCACATTCTTATAGAAAGTCATTTAGCATGCTTTGCGGACAATATAGTAGTAGTTACAGAAACTACCCTTAAGGTTTAGCCTATTTACAAAGAGATTCACTCTAAAAATTACAAATGCATCTTTCAGCTCTGTATTTTCTTGGCAAACAACATCGTCTTGCATTTTGTAAAAATAACGTATATCAATAATGTACTTTTGAGTTTCTCTGACTAAAACTTCAATGGCATTTCAGTGATTAAATTCATACATACTGTAAAATGCTTTTATTTTTTTATTCTTACCGATAGCAACTTGTTGAGCGTGTTGTCAATGACGACAAAGTAGGCCTCGAGTAGCATCTCGAGTTGATCGATGTTTTCTTGGCCGCTAGACGAACTTAAGAAGCTGCCATGTTTACTGGAACTCATACTGCTGAAGGCCCTCTGCAGCTTGTGAATGCCACTGCTCGACCCCACAGGCGAAACAGGTGCAGATTTAGACACAGGAGCCTTAATATGCTCTGAAGCATTGACGTGATCAGATGAATCACTATTCGTGAGGTTGTCTCGTTTTTCCTTTTTCTCGGTTAAGTACATCTCCGCCATGTCACCATCGTCGTCCATCAGATGCTCGATTTCGTCACAAACCTGAAAAATATAAAGAACAAACTGAGTGACTAGTAAAAATTACCTCCAAGAAATGACTACAGACATTACCCTTTAGAGGTGTAGGTGTAACTAAAAGAAAAAGGTAAAAGGAAAAGATATCCAGTTGTCTTTAGAATTACGAAAAACCCCCTTAAAAATTTATGAACACCTGCTAAGGTTTCTATTTTACCAAATCCCCACTGGGAGTGCAATTCTGAAAGAGAGTAATATTATTGATGATGCCAATGCATAGAGCACAGGAGATTCTAATTTTTTAAAACTAACAAGCATCAACACTTGATTTTGATTTAAATTTTAGTATTCTATAATGTCAAGAGAGTCTCGAAGTGCTTTTTGCTTATGAAGGGGAGAACATAATAGGAAATCGAACCTCAAGGAACTATTTAGTAATTTTTGCGAAACCACTTTGTTATTTAGTGCTTATACCTAATCCTCAGCAGGTTCTAAACTTCAGGTGTAACATTATACATTTCCCAGTAATATATGCATGTTTTCATCTTTTGGACAAGCAAAAATTCATTATTTTACCTTTTGTACACGCTGAGTCAATGTGAGGAGGTGGCCTTTGAATCTACGTACACGCTCTAAATTGAGAGTGCTTATTGATGATGCCAACTCATCGAGCACAGGATGTATCTCTAATTCTAATTCTTTCACCTAAACAATTACGTGAAGTTCAGCATAATTCATGAAATTAAGCAAGATCTGACAACAAGGCTCTCATTAACTGATCCTACGATCAACCACATTAAAGGAAAACTGGCAGTTATGGCAGGACTATTGAGACAAGATGACAGCAGGATACAACAATTAAGAGTGAAAAGAAGGAGACCTCATTAATACGTCAAAAGACAGAAGGGCATACCTGAGCATCAAGAGACATACATGTAAGCTCCAATGCAAGCTCCAATGCCCTGAACTCGAAAGGTAGATCATCTAAATCACAAATGACAAACTGTGAGTGCGGCATGTAATTACTCCAAAAAACAAGGCAGTGCAGAAACAAAAGAAACAAAGTATCTAGCAGAAGATTCAGAAATTGCAAAGTAGCTTGACTTGTTATTTGCAAGATACCGTAACTTAGCATTACAAGACAAGGCCACTGAAATAAATACACATCATCCAGATACAGTGCAACTGAGAACTTTTTGTTTATATTTTCGACCTTGGAAAATAATAATGAAAATCTTGTTCTATAACCATAGTAATTGTTTCAAATTAGAATGTAAGCAGCACATAAAAATCAAGGGTAGCACCTAGGATTATCTAAACTCAACAACACTCCAATTTGAACATTTATAAGGGATATGCAAGGAAAAAAGAAACTCTTACTGAGTGCAGCCTTCGGTCTAACCTCACCAATACTCTAATTTGGAGAATTATAATGGATATGCAACGAAAAAGATACCCTTACTGAGAGAAGCCTCAAGTTTAAACCAACATTTTACCTTTTTAATTTTTCCTATATATTCGTTCCTGTTAGGTTATCACATAAATCTTATTCCAAAATTGCTCCGTAGAATCAAATAACAATATGACGAACCAAAACATAAACGCCCCTTTAAATGTAACATACCATACTGATCTTTACACGATTCAAGACGCTTGCACAGTTCGGATTTGTACTGTTGCACGGACCCGTCCAGTGAGTTCTTCAACATAACCTCGTCAGCTGTTATTATACACCTAATCTGCTCGAGACTCACAACAATTGCCTTCTCACGACCTAATATTGTCGAGGGATTTATAAACAAAGGGTCCAGAAGCCTTAGGTCTCTTGAAGGCAACGAGCAACGTCTCATCACGGTAAATTTATCCAGCTCCACAATTTTCGAATTCCCGTTAGGGTCGATCAGAATCCATGACCGGCTCCCGAGGTTATGACCCCTCTTTTTCAGTCCGGGAAACATGGACCCATGCATGGTGTGGCCCGAGGGCCCATTCGCGTAGTATCTCGTGTAGTTAAGGGAGGCGATGGATTCGGGACTGAAAGATGGGGATTCCCGTTGAGCCATCGAGTTTGATATCCGGATTTTTCAAGCAGATTGCTCTCTTCATCTGTTTGAGTTCAAGATGTTGGTACTAGAATCCAGGTTTTACTATCCAAATCTTGTTTCGGAGCCTTTGAAGCTAAGTTGTTTCTACAATTGGCATAGAACCTGGGAAAGAACATAGTTACGAACATAAATGGAGAGATCTTTTGGGGATTGGACAGTACCGAAAACATTAATATCAGGTTGATTATCAAATTATGCACAGATGCAGCAAGACCACTAAAAAAGGGCAAAACCTAATCGAACGAGAAACACAAAAACAACCTCCATTTTTTCCCAAACTTTATTCATGCGAGCTCTCAACACATACTAGGAACGCATAAATAAAGGATCATACCTCGGTTTTGTCTGTCTTGAAGAGTTCGTGGATTTGTTTGCAGATGTTTTTTTTTTTCCTTATTTTCAGCATATCATTCTCATCATTCTCAGAGTTCCACTCCGCTTTGGCATGTGTTTTGAGTGGAGAGAGACAGAGATGAGAGAGAAGCACGCTTTCAGATTTCATTATGCGATTTAGCTATGTGGTGTTTTCAGTCTCAAGGGCTACAAACGAGCCGAGCCGAGTCGAGCATTGGTTTATCAAGTAGAATTGAGGGGGTGATTGTTTACAAAATATTTCACCTCAAAATCTAATTCAACTTAAACTCAACCCCACTATCTTTAATATTTTTCATATAATTAAATAATACAAACCAATCATTCTTACACATCATATCAATTTTAATTCACTATTCATCTACTCACATAATTTTAACTACCAATCATTTCCAATCATTTATCTCCTACTTTTTATCAAATCAATTTTAATCATTTTATTTTAAATATTATTTTGATATATTTTTTAAATTCCACTAATAATTAACCACACTACTTTTTCAACTTTGACCATAGTTAACCAAAATGAAATATTTTTAGATGAAATATTTTATAAACAATCATGCCCTGAGTTTTTTTAGCTGCTCGAACTCAACTCGAAATCAAAAAATGTTCGAGCTCGGCTCGAAAATTATTAGGTGGAAAGGTAAATTTATCATTAAGGACATATGCTAACATCTATTTAAGAGGTATTTTAGTAATTTAACCTGTATCTCGAGTCGATCGATGGACCGCTCGACGAGACAAAATATGGGCTCGAGCTCGATCGAATTCGGTAAAACTCGAGCTCGAGTCGAGCTTTGACTCGAGCGCTCGCGAGCCGCTATATTCATCTGCAGCGCTATTATTCAGTGTCCAGAATCCAAGACTTTCATAATTTGCTAATGAACCACTAGACAAGTTCAAAAATCAAAATCCACAAAACCCAGCTGTATAAACAGTTGGGAAAATTGTGGCGCCATTAAAACAGTCCACAGGTTTTCTCCACCGAAAGCCTCGTCCCCCCTTCCATTTTTATCCACTCCATCGATGAATTTACCCCCAAATTCCCTTCTCTCCGAAAACCCTAATTCAATTTCTTTTCTACTCAGGTGGGTTTTCCGGTCGCCATTCCCATTCCTTTTTTTGTTTTCTTCTTTTGCCGGCAAGAAACGTAGGAAAAAGGCGGAGGATATTATCCCCAGAAAAAAATAAAAATCGAGAAAAACCCAGAAATGGAAAGGTAATCACGACATTTTTAGCAGCTCGTGAAATCATATGTTCTTACATTTCTGGTAAACATTGCTTAGATTATGTTTCCTATTTGGGTTCATTGAATTTTTCCATTTTTTACTTGAGATTTTTCTTCTAAAAATGTAGTTTTGCGAGCTATTTTTCCATCAATCGCCTCTCTCTTTCTTTTATTTTTTATTTTTTTTCAGGTTTTCTGGTTTTCTTCTCTTCCAGGGTCATTTGATCTTTCTTTTTATATGGCTATGTTGAATCGGTAGGCTGGTTGCCGGTGTTTGCAGGAGCTGCCCAGGCAAGACGATTTATTGGGCGGCGGCTTGTTTCGTCGTAGCGATTTGATAATATTATGCGGAAAATTTGATTGAGGTGAGTTTA
Source organism: Striga hermonthica (assembly GCA_902706635.1). Lineage (NCBI taxonomy): Eukaryota > Viridiplantae > Streptophyta > Magnoliopsida > Lamiales > Orobanchaceae > Striga > Striga hermonthica. Next base: position 8,193,032 of record CACSLK010026072.1, read on the forward strand.
TTCTACTGTTTTAATGTCCTGCTTTTGTATGCCTGTTAATTGCAATTTTAAGCAGTGATTGTCTGCTGGCATTTCTGTTTACCCCTGCAATTAGCAAAAGACGTATTTGATTATGATATTGTGCTAGAAATTAAGAAACATATCCGAAAACATGCCATGAATTGCAGCAGAAAACTTTACTATGAAGATGTCATCCCGAAAGTGGCGAATTTTTCTACAGTAATAAGTTGTTTTAAATGTAGTTTGCTTATGCATCTTATTGGGGCAAACAAACATGTCAGTTTGTAGTTCAGTAATTCATAAGTCCTCCCATATGTAATGAGAACAACAAATTCTTGCATCAATACAATATTTCCTTTATTACAAGGACCTGAATTGAGATTTAATTCGACACATTTCCTAAGCTACATGATGCAACCTTTTGTATATTCATCGCCTTTTCATGTCGATTTCCACTTCTAGGAACAATTGTCAATTGACTGTAATTAATCAACACAAGTAATCCAAATGTTCTCTATTTATTTCACTACAATAATTTTATTGATACAATTTTCCTCCGAAATCTCTGTCTAAATGCTATGTTCCAGAGATGCTTGCACCCGCAATTTTTCAATTATGGACTATGGAGACGCACACGGTACTCCTTCCAATCACAAACCTTTCGAGTCCAAACCAAAACACGTGAAGTTCGTACTCGGGCCCACAAATCAAGATTCTTCCGACACCCTGTCACCATCATCCTTATCGTCCTCCGACGACTTCTTCCAAGTCAACCCTCAGCTACTCCCTAAGCTCGGCGGGGCCCATGACAAGCCGCCCCGCCCGGCTGGGCCCACTAAGCCATTTTACGAAAATGACGAGATCGACCTCTCGAATGAGGGTTCACAGGGGTCTGCCTCCCAATTCTCAGACACCACGTATGAGTCCCTGATCTCGACAAAGGTTTCGGTTTCGCCCATCCAATCCCCTCCGATTCAGGTCATGCAGAGGGCCGTTGATTTCGATCCGGAAAGGATCCCTCCTTCAGTATTTAGTAAGTCCTCGACTCCCACTGAGTGGAGTGCTGCCTCAAACGACTCATTGTTTAGCATTCGTATAGGAGAAAGTAGTTTCTCGAAGGATCATGTCTGCAGGGTGGACCCTGAATCGACTGAACAGGGGGAATTGTTGCAATCCACGAAAAGGCCGGGTGAAAATGTTGGGCCCGGTTTGAATTCTCTGGATTCTAAAGGTATAGAACCTTATATAGACATAGAGAAGACTATTGATGAGGGTGTAAAGATTGAAGGGGTACGGGTTGTGGAGGAACCTAAAAAGAATGGGCCCACGGGTTTAGTGAGAGTTGAAGTTGACAGGGTGAAAAGAGAGCAGCCCAGAGCAGGTTCGCGTGGTCCACCTCAATTCCCTGAGAAAAGTGAAGTTCGAGTTAAAAATTTCATCAAACCAAAGTGAGTGTCATTCTATCTATTGACATCAAATGGTTCTAACTTAAATTAATTGGATAGATGAGACATAACTATTTGGCAATCACTTTCTCTGAATGTATCATAGTTTTCACTTAGGACCTTTGCTTGGTTCGATTTGATGTATTTATAATCTTGTGAACTATAAATCATTTATATTATTTTTTTATTTTGCCTGTGTCTCCAGAAAAAATAAATCTTCAACGTGCGGGATGTGCCGGTGCCGTGGCTGCAAATGCTTGAGTTCCTCATTCAAATGGTTCTTTAGCTGCTTTAAGTGGTCGAGCAGCCGTTTTAAGTGCCCGAGTTTCTCTAGCTGCTGTTGTAAATGTTCTTTCTGGTCGTCGTGTTGTAATTGCTCATCGTGCTCGTGCTTTAAGTGCTCATCACGGTCTTGCTGCAACTGTTTGTCCTGGTCCTGCTGTAATTGCTCGTCGTGCTCGTGCTTTAAGTGCTCATCATCATGGTCTTGCTGCAACTGTTCGTCTTGGTCGTGCTTTAAGTGCTCATCATGGTCTTGCTGCAACTGTTCGTCTTGGTCGTGCTTGAAGTGTTCAGCATGGTCTTGCTGCAACTGTTCATCTTGGTCCTGCTGTAATTGCTCGTCAGGGTCGTGCTTTAAGTGCTCATCATGGTCTTGCTGCAACTGCTCTTCCTGGTCGTGTTGTAGTTGTTCATCATGGTCTTGCTTTAAGTGCCGATGCTTAAACTGTACATGGGCATGCTGCTACTGCCGGAAACGAAAAACATCCCCTTGTGATTCTCCAGCCACGTATGACTCTCTCTCTCTCTCTCTCTCTCTCTCTCTCTCTCTCTCTCTCTCTCTCTCTCTCTCTCTCTCTCTCTCTACATTCATGTTGCTTGGACAAGTAGCTGTTTTTGTTTTTAATGCTTACTTTGCTAGTATTTTTTACGTAATATATTTTCCTTAAAAAAAAATACATACAGTTTGTCAGACACGACTTCTAAAAGCTCAGGCAAGACAACGCCAAGAAGCAAGTGGTCTTGCTTTTCGTGTTCATGTTGTTCGTGCTGGTCTTGCTCATGCTGCTGCTGTTAGGAGCTTCGATTATATTGGCCTTGAGACCTTCACCGAAACTCAAACTTTTCATAAGTAACACAAAAACGAGCAAAAAGGGTTCGATTGTAAATGCAATGCCATTACTTCAATCAATTGAAGAATTCAGCTGGGTGCTCTTTCCTTTCTTCTTTCTTCTTTCTTATTCTTTCTCTTTACAGAGCACTTCGTGATAATTTTTGAACGGGTTGCTCGTCCGATTCCACCTTTACCTGATCTGATCATTAGTTTTTGATAGTTAGGTGCAGAATTTGTCGCATGATGATTAGAAAATTGAGTTGTACAGTTTTACATTAAATTTCTTTACGCGGTAACTATTCGAGTCATATTAACCATGGGCCATTAATTTCAACTTTATTCACGATCTTATGTAGTTTACTCACGCCCGGTTTTATATACTGATAACGAAGTCATATTAACCATGGACCATTAATTCCAACTTTATTCGCGATCTTATGTAGTTTACTCGCGCTCGGTTTTATATACTGATAACGAAGAACTTAATGTGATACACCCTCTGACGATGCTTGTTCGTATTCGGAACATGTAATGCAGTTCATGAAAGGTAAAGTAAACATGTAAAACTATAATTTCTACCAATTTTGGCCTATGTATGTTGAAAATATGAACCTTTTCGAGTTCATTCCTTGTGTTTTGTCTTCTATCTCGTTCTATATTAGCTGTAGAAACTGCAGATTCCTTTAGAATCCAGTGACCATTTATAAGCTTACATACAAGAAAACAAAGGGCAAAAACACCACTTAGGAGCAAGAATTTCATGTATAGAGGTCGATATAATAACAAGTCCTCACACATTTTTCTTGTGCGAGTTTCATGACTGTAGCACTTAAATGTAGTGTGAGAAAAAATGTGATGACTGTAGCACTTAAAATGTAGTGTGAGAAAAAATGTGATGTTTGGGTCAGTATAATTACAACTGGCATATCACCAACTAGTCCAAAGGTGAAAAAAATGGTGATTATTCTAGATAGTGTTTTCTACCGGCCGGTAATATCGGATACAGACCATTGGTACGATAAATTACATATAATACTGGATTTACGGTTATACCGGTTTGTACTTGGGCCATACAGTAAATACTGGAAAATACCCGTCATAAAAAAAAAAATTATTAATTTAAAAACATAAAATGTAAATTGGTAGTTAGAATGTTTTATTTTTATCTCATTGGTAAGTTAAATTTAATGATGGTCATTTTTTTTTTTTTACTTTTTTACATTTGGTATTAGACATTTTTCTATATAAATATATATTATCATTATATTTGCTAGTCTGGTAATACCATCAATATTATCGGTCTGACCAGTAATACCGCGTACCCGTGACTAGTCCGGTATGACCACTTTTTTTTTTAAAAAAGTGAAATAATCATGTGAATATTTAAAAAAATTTCAAATTGATAAAACTGAATTGTGAAAATATTAATATAATCTTGGGAAAAAAATGTACTGCCTATAATAAAGTTTAAAATTAAGGGAATAACTGGTGTGTGATTACAGATGTATTAAATTATTTTAGAAAATCTCAAAAAAGAAAAGAAAAATTACAGTGGAAATATATATAATAAAGTTTAAATTACATAAAGCCAGAAATTACGTAATTCTCTATAATTTAAAGTAATAAATTTTCTGTTTCTTGATATTTATATAATAATGACAATTAAGGCAAACGATGTCGTTTTGTGCTCCCAGAAGCTATAAAACTAAAAACAACCTGTTGCCTTTCCGGCCGTTATCCACGTGTCACGTATCTCTGTCTGTCCACGTGGACCGACAGATGGGAATGACTTCTCGTACCTGTTCCATTCTACAAGGTAGGGCCCACCTAAAAAGAACCCGAAAACCTTTTCACCTGCGGGCCCCACTCTGCTCCCACTCTTTATAAAGGAAATTGGTGTTTGCTAAAGCCTTTCATAGGAGAGCAAATTAACACACCAATCTGCTTAAACAAGAAAACACACAATCTTTGTTCTTTGATGTTATATTAAAAGCTTTTGTCTGAAAAGCAAAGAGTGTTGTTAGGTGGTGCCTTCACATTCTTCACCAATGGAGTTGCTCTGTTTCATTCTATTCCTCTGCATTCTCTCGTCGGCCCACGGGCAGTTTCCGGACGAGAGAACGACTCTCTTGGAGCTCAAGAAATCACTCTCCGGTCCTCGTGGGATGCTCGACAGCTGGACCGATGGGAACCATTGCACGTGGCGCGGTGTGTCGTGCGATACGAATCTCAGAGTTTCGCGGCTCGAAATGGGAGGTAACATTTCTCTGTCTCCTTCTTGCTCGTCCAAATCCGAGCTTTCGTTGCACGGCTTTGGGATATCGAGGAATTGCTCGGGAGTGAATGGAAAATTGTCCGGAAGCCTCTCGGCGGTCGTGGCGAATCTTACCCAACTTAAAGTCTTATCTCTTCCGTTTAACGAACTTGAAGGCGAGATTCCATTCGAGGTTTGGGGATTGGAGAATCTCGAAGTTCTTGATCTGGAAGGGAATAAGTTCACCGGAGATTTTTCGAGTTACGAGTTTGCCGGTTTGAAGAAACTAAAGGTTCTTAATTTGGCATTTAATGATATTTATGGGAAGTTTCCCCGTTCACTTTCGAGCTGTACGGGTTTGCAGATTTTGAATTTAGCAAGAAACAGGATAAACGACGTCATCCCTGAGTTCGTTAGCCGTTTTAGGAAGTTACGAGTTGTGAACTTGTCGTTTAACCGGTTGATCGGTCGTGTGCCGAGCAGTTTTTGTGGGGATCTCGAGCATTTGGATTTATCGGCTAACTTCCTAAAAGGTGAAATCCCGCATGCTTTGGGAGATTGCAGCAATCTAAGGACGCTTTTGTTGTATTCTAACGAGTTAAGCGGTGTTATACCGGATGAACTTGGAAAGCTACGGAATCTTGAAGTTCTAGACGTTTCTAGAAATTCCCTTGGTGGTCCCCTCCCCGCGAATCTTGGAAACTGTACAAGTTTGTCGGTTCTCATCCTCTCGACTCGCTTTAATAGTACACATGGTAAAATGTCCCGCAGGTCGTTTAGCGACAGTAATTCATTTGAAGGCTCTTTTCCCGACGAGATCACAAAACTCGCGAATTTAAAACTGGTTTGGGCACCCGGTGGTAACTTTAATGGCAAATTTCCGAGTGAATTCGGCGACTGCAAGATGCTAAAGATGGTAAACTTTGCTCGTAACGATTTTACCGGCGAGATCTTCAGTACGTTTAATAAATGCGTTCATCTTCTGTATCTGAACATAAGCTCGAATAAGCTGACCGGAAAATTGGACGAAGATCTACCAATTTCTTGCATGAGAACACTTGATGTCAGTCGAAACATGCTATCAGGACCGATCCCGAATTTCACAACCGTCGAGTGCCGCCATAAATTATCATCTGCTGCAAGAAATCCCTTCCCACCTTTTGATCCATCCTTTTCTTACTTATCCTTCTTCCAACATAAAATCCTGTCCGAATACTCACCGCCCTTTAACAACAACACGGCACATTCTTTAACCGTTCACGACTTTAGTCAGAATAACTTCAGTGGGCCCCTCCCCGTGCTCCCATTCGCGTATGCAGATAAAACCGGGTATGTATTTCTTTCCGGCAGCAATAACCTCACCGGATCGCTAGATGAAACTCTTTTCCCGAAACGTGACGATGAATTAGCTCTGCTGGCTATTAATGCCAGTAAGAACCGTATATCTGGGCTCATACCAGAATCCCTCTGCGCCGTCAAGTCCCTGGTCATGCTCGACTTGAGCTCCAACAACTTGACCGGCCGAGTTCCGGAGAATCTCTATAGCCTTCCCAAAATAGAAATCCTCCTTCTCAACGGCAACCAGCTATCTCCCGAGCCCGCAAAATCACACTCCGTGTCTCTAAAACGCCACATGCACGGTACAACACGCCACAGCAGCTTCTCCTTCCTTTTCGTGGTGCGGTTGCTATCCTTATCGGCCTGCATCGCCCTACTGCTGTTTGTCTCCGCCCT
>CACSLK010026072.1:8223229-8233422 GCA_902706635.1 Striga hermonthica
TTTTTTTTTTTTCAGCTCTTCTCTGACGCAAGAGATGTCAAAAACTATTTTTCTAATAGTTTGAAGAATCATTATGATACCCATTTTTACATTATCTCTCACGGACCTGAGGGGAATTTTGGAGTAGAAGTTAATGGAGATAAGGATATCAGGTATTGGTATGTTAATGATTTGGAGGATAACTATGACACCATGGGTGTCTGGAGAGAGGCCAAATTTGCGCTTAATCGTCAATTTCTTCGGCGCTTTGAATTGCTTTCAATACGCGATGGTGCCATGCTTCTTCGTAAGGCGGTTTGTGCCGCTGGTTCTGAAAGTGCTGGTGCTGGTGGTCATGTTGCTTGTAAGATCACAATCCTCCCTTTTTTTTTATTTGAGATTTTTCAATGATTATGATTTAAAACTCTTCCTTATGTTTTTTGCAGTTCAGTACGTGGAGGAAAATGATGTTAATGAGTACCTTCCCGACGGAGAAAGTGACCATATTTATTATTTAAATGAAACTGTGTACAACGCAAAAAATGCCGAGGCTTATCAAATGCTTAATGGAGAGATTGTCCCGTATATTCCTGGTCTATAGGTATGTATATTGTAACGCTCCGTTTCTTTCAAGTTAAATCATAGCATTTGCTTCGCTCGAATAAGTTTAAACTTTGTTGAATATCATTTCTTATTTGCTCGTGTTTGATTTAATTGTCCCAAGTGTTTAGTGTGTTTTTGTGAAGTACTTGCCTAAGTGATTAATTGACTATTTATTTTAAGTGATTAATTGACTATTTGCTCAAGTGTAAATAGTCAATTGTATGGGACTATGCGAGTTCAATGTTGAGTGGTTGACTATGTGAGTTCAAGCGGGGCATGGTCAATTAACCTGTGATATGTTTGCTATATTGGCAGCTCTCATTGAATTACAGCTTCACCAATAAGAGGGAGGGTTGTTGTACACTTATTTTGAGCTTCCAGTGGGATTCTCGAGCCCAGTCTAAATTGTTGAAATTGCACAACAATAACTACAACACCTTTTCTTAATTGCTTTTTATTGTCATTGGCAGTCTGGCCTAAAGCCTGATCATGTGGGTTACATTAATGCACATGCTACATCTACTTCTTTGGGTAATTTGAATTTAGTTAAGCTATCATTTATTTAGTACTGCTATACAAATGCAGTGAATGTTGTCCCAAATTTTGTCTCCACTGTCAAAAAACTCATGCAGGGGATGCTATAGAATCCAAGACTATTATTAAGTCTTTATTTGGCAGTCATGCAGTCAAATACAAATTTGTGTTTGTCTTTCAATGATCTAATATTCTCTTCTTTTATTTGGCACCAACTCAGGGTGTGCTATTTGGTACTAAAAGCGTTGGTGTTTAATCTATAGCGGTCATAGTTCTCTGATTTGGTTGGTGGGCATGGCGTGGTTTAGAGCCGGGTTTAATTTGTCTAAGCTTGCTCTTAGACGAACTATGTTACAGAGTATATCTAATGTCAGGCAAGCGCGAGTGACTCCTGCACAGAGTAGATACTTTCACACCACTGTTTTCAGGTCAAATTCCGCATCCGGTTCCACTCTCCAGGCTGACTGACAGTTTTTTAGATGGAACAAGCAGCGTATATCTTGAGGAGCTACAGAGAGCCCGGGAGCAAGATCCCAATAGTGTGGATAAATCGTGGGACAATTTTCTCAGAAATTTTGTTGGCCAGGCAACCACATCTCCCGGTATTTCTGGTCAAGAGAGCATGAGACTTTTGTTGCTTGTGAGAGCTTACCAGGTTTATGGCCACATGAAGGCCACGATAGATTCTCTAGGTCTGGAGAAGAGGTCCATTCCTGATGATCTGGATCCAGCTCTTTATGGATTTTCGGAAGCTGACCTTGATAGGGAGTTCTTGGTCGGTGTTTGGAGAATGGCTGGGTTCCTGTCTGAAAACCGTCCTGTGCAGACCTTGAGGGCAATATTGACGAGACTGGAACAAGCTTACTGTGGAAAATATTGGTTATGAGTACATGCATATTGCTGATCGCGAAACGTGTAACTGGTTGAGAGATAAAATTGAAACTCCTACACCAACTCAGTACAATCGAGAGAGGCGTGAGGTGATCCTCGACCGGCTTATTTGGAGCACCCAATTTGAGAACTTGGCAGCCAAGTTGACTGCAGCCAAAAGGTTTGGGCTGGAAGGTTGCGAGACAATGATTCCTGGAATGAAGGAGATGTTTGACAGGTCAGCAGATCTTGGGATCGAGAGCATTGTCATTGGGATGTCGCACAGAGGTAGGCTGAATGTTCTTGGTAATGTTGTCCGGAAGCCTCTGAGGCAGATTATCAGCGAGTTCGGTGGTGGTACAAAACCTGTCGATGAAGTCGGCCTTTACGCTGGAACTGGTGATGTCAAATATCATCTGCGAACTTCTTACGATAGACCAACGAGGGGAGGTAAGAGAATACACTTGTCCTTGGTTGCAAATCCCAGCCACTTGGAAGCAGTGGACCCCGTTGTTGTTGGAAAAACTAGAGCAAAACTTTATTATTCTAATGACACCGACCGGACAAAAAACATGGGTATTTTGATTCATGGTGATGGTAGTTTTGCCGGTCAAGGTGTTTTCTGCGAGACCTTGCATCTTAGTGCTCTGCCAAATTACACTACTGGTGGGACCATTCACATTGCAGTGAACAATCAAGTGGCTTTCACCACTGACCCACAATCAGGAAGGTCTTCTCAGTATTGTACTGATATTGCCAAAGCTCTGAGTTCCCCTATTTTCCACGTGAATGGTGATGATGTGGAGGCTGTTGTTCATGCCAGTGAACTCGCTGCTGAGTGGCGTCAGACGTTCGATACTGACGTTGTGGTCGATATCGCATGCTATCATCGTTTTTGGGCAGAATGAGATTGACGAGCCATCCTTCACGCTACCAAAAATGTGTAAGGCATGTTCATCAATTCTCCCTGTTCTCTATAATGTTATACTTATCCACTGTTTATCATACTTTACCATATTTTTCTCTCCCCAGTCGATGTTAACTAAATTAAAAATCATTCCGAAACATGCTGGCTAACTGTGAAGACTGGTTTTTGTAGGTTATAAGGAATCATCCTTCAGCACTTGAGATTTACCAGAAGAAACTTCTAGAGTCTGGTCAGGTCTCAAAGGAAGACATTGATCGGATAAATAGCAAAGTCACTAAAATGCTCAATGAGGAGTTTGTGGCTATGTAACTCAAAGAAGGGACTGGCTCTCAGCCTACTGGGCTGGTTTCAAGTCTCCTGAACAGCTTTCACGTATCCGTAATTATCATTTTTATGAGTTCATAATATCCAATTCTTAATGCCTGTTGAATACTACAGCATAAATATTTTGTTTCTCTAGGGTGAAACCAGAAATAACTGAAGAATGTCGGCAAGGCCATCACAAGTCTTCTAGAAAATTTCAAACCTCATAGAGCAGTAAAGAGGATTTTTGAAGACCGTTCAATAAATGATTGAGACTGAGGAAGGTATTGACTGGGCAGTCGGTGAAGCCCTTGCTTTCGCTACATTGCTTGTGGAGGGAAATCATGTCAGGTTATGTGGGCAGGATGTTGAGCGAGGTACTTTCAGCCATAGACATTCTTTTATTCATGATCAGGAAACTGGGGAAAGATACGATCACGTTATGATGAACCAAGACGAAGAGTTGTTTACTGTGAGCAACAGGTGTTTGTCTGATTATCTTTCCTTATTCTATACCTATGATATTTCAGAGGGTTATTGCAGTTCTTTTCTTTGCTTTACTTTGAGAAATTTGTAATGACCATGAATACGTTTTTGTTAATACTTTTGGGTCCTATCCAGTTCTCTGTCAGAGTTTGGAGTATTGGGATTTGAATTAGGTTATTCAATGGAAAACCCCAATTCTGTGGTACTGTGGGAAGCCCAATTTGGCGATTTTTCCAATGGAGCTCAGGTGATGTTTGGCCAATTCCTCAGCAGTGGAGAAGCCAAATGGTTTCGTCAAACTGGCTTAGTTGTCCTTCTGCCTCATTGATACGATGGGCAAGGTCCAGAGCACTCAAGTGCTCGTTTGAAGCGCTTTTTTCAGGTGTTGAACCTCTTTTCTCTATTTAGCTGAAGCTTATTTGGTTGGAGTTTGTACTGTGTAGTATTCTTTTCGCTTGCACACAATGCTGCTATCTTAGTGAACCTTTTGTTCCACCTTTTAGTTTCTTATGAAGCTTGCGTGTAATAATATCTTTCTATGGGTGTTTTTGCTTTGTATTTTCTTTTGCACATTTCTGTTGTGTTGTCCTCGTAATGTGCTATAGAGTAAGATTTAGAGAGTCCAACTAAGTTTATGTAAGTAGAGGTAATTTTCTTGAACATGATATCGGACTTGAGACAATCTTTTCCTGCCTTAAGGTGCAGTCTTCTATTCACTCTTAGGACCTCAAATTTTATTAAGCTTTTCTGGTGAGATAATATTAAGTAGATTCATAGTGCTCTCTCTCTCTCTCTCTCTCTCTCTCTCTCATATTTTTTATTTCCTTTTCCTTTCTTGACCTTGGGACAGGATGAAGGTGTAAGGGGCATGGATTGGATTCTTCATGTTGTGTTCTTTTCCCCTCTTTCTGAGGGTATTTCTACTTCGAACTCGTTAAATATATCAGCTGAATATGTTACTTTTTTTTTATCGTTCAGCTGAATATGTTACTTAATTCTACTGATGATTGTATGAAAATTGGTATCCCTGTTGTTGTTACATTTGTCGGCTTCTTACAAACCGACACGACTGCCTCTTTGACATTTGCTTTTGTTCTATTTTCAGCTCACCACTGTAAATTTTACCGTTGATAATGTATTGCAGATGAGTGATGATAATCCCTATGTTATCCCTGAGATGGACCCAACCTTCCGGAAACAGATTCAGGAATGCAACTGGCAGGTGGTTAATGTGACTACACCAGCAAATTATTTCCATGTTTTACGGCGCCAGGTAAGCACATCTAAATCTGTAAAGCTTAGTGTTGCTGCAGAAGTCTATTGTCTCATATGACTTATGTCACAGATACATATGGAATTCCGTAAACCTCTGATTGTGATGTCGCCAAAGAATTTACTCCGCCATAAGGATTGCCAATCTAATTTGTCCGAGTTCGATGATGGTGCAGGCCACCCATGTTTCAACAAACAAGGAACCAGGTTTAAACGCCTGATGAAGGACCAAAATTACCACTCAGATCTTGAAGAGGGTATCAGACGTCTGATTCTTTGCTCTGGTAAGGTATTATTGATATATAATATTTATTTGAACGAGTGTTTTTTTAATACCTGACTTAGTTACATTGTTATTGCAGTAAAAGATTTTATTTGCCCATATTTTTGGTGTTTCATGTGTTATTTATTATGAGCTTGATGAAGAGCGGAAAAAGATTGGCGGAAAGGACATTGCAATTTGCAGGGTGGAACAGCTTTGTCTCTTCCCCTATGACCTCGACCAACGTGAACTGAAGAGATATCCGAGTACGTATTAAAAATGAAGCACAAATTTTACTCTGATGTAAATCTCATATAATCTTTGATGTGAGTTGATTCTTTCAGATGGGGAGATTGTGTGTGTGGTGCCAGGAAGAGCCAATGAACATGGGTGCATACAGCTACATCGTGCCTCGTCTTGGAACTGCCAGGCACTGTGGATGAAATCAAGTACGTGGGCCGCGGCCCATCTGCAGCCACCGCTACTGGATTTTACCAAGTCCACATCAAAGAGCAAAATGAGATCGTCCAGAAAGCCATGCAAACTATAAACTTGATGAAAGCACAAGATCAGATCATTGACTGAGTTTTATAGTTGCATAGTTGAATGGTACTTCATGTTATCATTCATTCGTGACTCTTACTCCCTTTCCATTTTGTGAAATCCATATCGTTAAGATGGTTAATTTTACGTTGGGAGAGATCTTTTCTTTTTGTTAAATAAATCAAGGCTATTGACAATAGCTGAATGCAACTGTACTCTTTTTGTTTACTTAATGGTAGATGTTTAGTAGATAGAGTTAATCTATAGCAATTATTATATTTTATGTTGAATAAATTATGTGTGTGTTATAAAATTAACTAGTGCGGTACCCGTGCGATGCACGAGCTAGTATTATTAATGGAAGCATTTAGATTTGGATGTTAAGATGATTGGTGAGAACATAAAACAAATGTATTGGAATAAAATAAATTTTTACTATATATTATTAAATATCTCTTTGTGCACAACATTATTTATTTTATTTTTTGTTATCGGTATTTGACGTATAAAAAAAGATGTGCACAAATAATTTTGTTTGATTTTTTTTTTTTTACATAACGGTAGAGATATTAAAAAACTCAAAGCGAACCAAGTTTGAATGATACAAGCCAAACTCGAAAGATAAACTGAGAGAACACGCATATAGCGGCCTAGAACCTCAACAAGAAAAACCAGAAAGCCTAGAAATGAAAAAAAAAAAAAAAAACTCCTACAAACACCTATACAAAACTACTAGCAAGAAGACAAAAGGAACAAACACAGAAAGCTACAAAGAACAAAGTCGAGTACATTAGGACTTAAGCTGGATGAAATCAAGCCAATCCTGGTGAGCTGCCTTCAAAGTGACATGAATGGGTATGAGAATATTTTGAAAAATGCTAACGTTGCGCGTCTTTCAGAGCCACCAGAGGATGTAGGTAGTAAGTTGTATTCTGGCCTCTGATGTCTTTGAAGCACCAATAGAGCAAATTTCCATCCACCAACTATTGAATGAGGAATCATGGGTTGGTTGCAAGATCCAAGAGACTGGGGTTATTCTCCACAATCTAGCAGCTCTTGAGCAGTGAAATAAGACATGAGTAACTGTCTGGTCCTTCCCCACAAGTACTGCAGACAACATCTAAGTTCAAACCTTTTTTCTTCAAATTTGTTTTGACAGAAAAAGCCTCAGCAATGCATTTCCAAATGAAGATTTTACTTTGTTGACAATGTGCAACTTCCAAAGACTCTGCTTGATCTTGTGTATAGACTGGCCAACCATAATACTACTGCTAGGGATATCAAGGGAAAGGAGTTTCTGTTGAGATAAGAAAGAGTAGGTGTTGGAAACTGTGAACTCACCATTCTTGTTGAATATCCAGTACAACCTGTCTTGTTTCCCCGGTTTAAGAGTTTTAATGCCAAGGATTGCCCTGCTGTCATGTTCATGAAACACTTGGTTGAGAAGCCAAGGGTTCCAGTCATGTCCCGATTCAGAGATAAGCTCCTTAACCCATATTAAATGTCCTTTTTACCGAAAATTCGTTTATTTTCAAATATATATACATAACGATTATAATAAGTATTAACTAAAGCTAATCTTATTTTATTCTATGTAGAATCTATTTTTGTATCCACAAAAATCTAAAATATAACGTGTCATTTAATTTTATCTTAAATAGACTAAATCATGAGCGATGTATTATGAATATGCTTTGAATCTCGGATTGGCTATTCAACTGTAGCATACAGGAGTAACAGATGGTCACCTCTTCACTTGGATTCGTGAGGGTCAATATGGCAGGGTAGCTGAGAGACTCGACCACTTTGTAGCCAGTATGGTTGGTTGGAGGCTTTTCAACGGGGCCAGGTGCGTCTCCTTCCGCGACTACAATCTGATCACTCGCCCCTTATGTTGGGTTTTGGTCGTCAGTCCTTTGAGTCGAAAGGCGTAAAACCCTTTCGTTTCTTGGCTGCATGGCTCCTTCACCCGGGCTTCTCTGAGATGCTTCAGAATTCATGGCACCCCTCCTCCAGCTTTTTTGAGGCGGCTGCGAGGTTCGCAGATGTGGCCCAGAATTGGAATTACATGGTGTTCGATAACATTTTCCTCCAGAAGAAAAGATTATTGGCGCATATAGGCGGGATCCAACAGTGCCGAAGTTTCTATTTTACGGAAAAGTTGGTGAGGCTTGAGCACCAGCTGAGGGCCGAACTAGACGTCGTTATTATGCAGGAGGAACTTTTACTGCTCCAGAAAGCCCCGAGGGATTGGAAACAGTGGGGAGATAGGAACTCCTCCTTTTTTTCAGAGGCAACTCAAAGTCCATCGTTGTCAACGAAGTATCACGGAGCTAGTTGATGCTGAGGGTAACCGTGTGACTGATCACTCGGCTCTCTGTCGGTTAGCCACAGATTTTTTTTCCCGCATTTATACTCTAGAACCAAATCCTGAGATGGCGGGGCATGTGGATAGTCTGTTTCCTACATGTGAGGGGTCCGTGTTGCAAGCTATGGAGGAGGACATTTTCGACGAGGTGATGCTTGCGGCACTTCACAGTATAGGTCCTCTAAAAGCACCGGGGGTGGATAGATTAAAGGCGCTTTTCTTTCGGATAAATTGGGACATCGTGGGTCCCTCGGTTCGTGATTTCATCCAGACCATGTGGCGGGACGGTACGGTACCAAGAGAAGTGAATTATACTTTACTAGTGCTAATTCCTAAGATGGAGAATGCGACATCGTTGTGGCAGTTTTGCCTATCAGTCTACTCAATGTCATTTATAAACTCTACCAAAATCTTAGTGAATAGAATGAAAGGGTCGCTTCCTCACCTGATCCACCCTGCTCAAGCGAGCTTCGTCCCGAGAAAGCAGATCGTGGATAACATTGTGGTGGCGCAAGAACTAGTTCATACTATGCGCTGCAAACGAGGCAGGACAGGGTATATGGTCATTAAAGTGGACCTCGAAAAAGCTTATGACTATCTTCGGTGGGACTTCATTGAAGAGACTCTGCGACTAGCCCGGTACCCTGACAAATTGATTATGGCTATCATGGCGAGTGTCCGGTCGGCTTCGATGAGTCTGATGTGGAATGGGACGATAGGTGAAGAATTTCAGCCCACTCGAGGGGTCTGGCAGGGCTACCCCATTTCGACTTACCTCTTTGTGCTATGCATGGAGAAATTAGCTCAATCTATCTGCCAAACTGTGGAAGGGCTTCACTGGAACTATTGCTGTTGGTCGAGGTTCGGTCTCGGTCGCGTTTTTAATGTTCGTTAATGGCCTCCTTCAATTCTTGGAGGCTTCAGATGCTCAGGCAGCGATCCTTTAGCAAGTCCTTAATCATTTTTGCACAGTATCGGGCCTCAAGGTTAGTTCGAAAGAAACGCTTGTTTACTTTTCCAACAATGTGGAGGTCCATGAACAATGCCATCTGGTGGAGGTGCTGAGCTTCAAGTTGACAAATACTCTGGGTAAATACCTAGGCGTGCCTATCTTTCATGGTCGTGTCACCAAGAATACGTATGCACATGTGTTGGAAAAGGCAGAATAACGTTTAGCTGGGTGGAGTATGAAGACACTATCATTGGCGGGGAGGGTGACTCTTACCCAATCCGTCCTTGGTACGTTACCTTATTACTCCATGCAGTCGGCCTTACTACCGTGTGCCACAGTCGACGGACTTGAACGTAGAAGTCGTGCCTTGTGTGGGGTGACCACGCGTCGCAACGCAGCAAATCAAAATTTATATTTTCCTCGACAAACATCTACTAACTAGTAGTAGTGGCAAGTAAGGGTCGATCCCACAAGGAGTGTGAACCAAATTGTGATATTCTTGTATTAATTGAAATTATAAAAAGCGATAAATGGGGAGATTGGGTTTTAATAGTTAAACTAACTAAAAATCCTAAAAATATAAAGAAAGGAAATAAAAATAAATATAAAATAAATAAGAGAAATTTCTAGTTCACGGTTCCGTCTACACCCTCGACTGACTCGTCTAATCAATTATGACATCAAATCTCGCTATCTTATGAAATTACTAGCCCTAGGCAACGACACGGTCTGCTACCCATTTTTTTCTTATTTATAATTTAACCGCGAGACGCTCTATGATTAAACCTGACTTCTTGTATAGTCTAGAAGACGCTTCTTAGATTTAATACAATCAGCCGCTTTACGAATTAGAAAAATAGGCTAGACTAAGTAGTGACACGTTCGTTCACTTAAATAGGTCGTGTTATCTCTGGTAGTTACCATCTTCCGGATACCACTTACGAATTAAGCACATCAACAATTACGGATTGAAGGCCTAATTCAGGTGTAGGTATGTAAAGCCTAATTTAGGTGATCAATCTAAATAAGACTCAACACATCATGGTTAATTATTCAAAATAACACAAACAATTCCAAAAAGATATTTAAATTC
>CACSLK010026072.1:8264123-8276310 GCA_902706635.1 Striga hermonthica
TGTATAAAAAAAATAATTTATATTTATCTTTATAACAATAATAAAATTATTTTTAATATTAATTAGAAAAATAAAATTATTTATCAACTAATATATTTATATTTCAAGTAGATATGATATAAGTTATAAAAACCTAATATAATATAACACATGTAAGCCATAAGTAACACATATCATTCTAAAATATATAGTAATATATTTTTTTTTAAAAAAGTAAACTAAATTTAATATAGTTTTCTCAATAATTTTAAAATTTAAGAATAATTTTGTCACAAGCACCCGTGTAATAACACGGGTGTTGTACTAGTAACATAATAATTAAACAAACAAATGATTTATTTCAGAAAATTTAAATTCAATATATAAATAACAAAATAATTTTTTTATTATTTAAAATAAATCCTATATTTTAAGAATTCAATAAATTATTTGTTGTACACCTACTACATTCACGGCATCAAAAAAATATTTGTATTATTTAGAAAGAATCCTATATTTTAAGAATTCTTTAAAGTAACTTGATGATTCTATATACTTTAATCATCCGATTTCCTTATATAACAACATTATTAACCAAACACACGCTTTATTTATTAAAAAAAAGATTGGATTCATTATATGTCTAACATCGTGATCAATACATCATCACACGCTAAGTGATATATAAAACTCATCATCCATAACCATATAATACATGAAAAATATAGATGTTAAAATATTATCTATTAATATAAACTGTTAGCAAACTAATATATTGTTAAGATAAAGTTTTAAAAAAGGTTTTAAGAAACTAGGTTTTAAGAAACTAGCCCGTTGTGATACTCACTAGTTATACTGGACATGTCAAACAAGTTATCCCTCAAATATTCAGAGTTATCCGAACACATGTGTCAATTTCTGGTGTTTTGTAAATGTATATGTCGAATTTTTGAGCGTCATAATCCAAAATTCCAATTTTTGGTGTTTCGAAGTAGTCCATGTAGATTTGAACTTCTAGCCATACCTCTCGGGACTATTAAAATTGTAAGAAACTTAACTTATATTATAAATATTGTTAAAAAGTTAATAACTTTTGTATTTGTTAACAATTTTTCATATATGTTATATCAAATTAGTCATCTGTTGAAGAACTTTGATTTGACATTCATATTGCATATATAGAATAAAAAAATAAATTTATTTCTTTATTGTAAAAATTAAAGTATCTAAAAAAATAATAAAATTACTTATCAATTAAAAAATTATCTATAAAGTCAATATATGATGAGCTAGATCATAATAATATATATAATTATGCAACTTTTTTTTAGAAAGTATTTGAAATACAAATAAAAAACTTCTCCTTTTCATTTTAAATATAATTTTTTTAATTAGCACCCGTATACTATTTAGCACGTGTGTAATACACGAGCTTTGTACTAGTTTTGTTAGTTTAATACATTAATTAATGACCTCCCTTCATATGCTTGCCCTACTTTTGCAATTGAAAATATGAAATATTTCAATTTATTTATTTAATTTGTCTTACGAAGATTATTTTTAAAGAAAAAAGTTGCCATTATCGTGGGAGCCAAATCTATTGCTGTGGCTGCTTCGTTTTTCTGATTTCTTATGATATCTGTTCATGCAGGGTTTGTCGTATTTGCATTCAATTTTCAAGGTACACCGAGATATTAAAGGTGGTAATATTTTGTTGACTGAGCAAGGAGAGGTCAAACTGGGTAAGTTTTAAGGTTCACTTCATGTGCAAGTGTCCAACATCTACCTTTTCAAATCCTGAATATTTTGTAGTTGTGTAGTTGGCCAGTTAAGACAAAGTTGTCTGACTAATCACAAACTTCTGTTTGGATATGCTTAGCTGATAGCTTATGCGGCAGTCATTAAATCACTATTGATGCAGCAATCACTGAAAACAAATATTATTATCGTCAGGTGATTTTGGAGTTGCTGCGCAGTTGACAAGAACTATGTCCAAGCGTAACACGGTACACCTGACTATTCATATCAGAGTGCACGCATATAAATATATTTCTTTCCTCTCCATCAGAGAAAAAAATTAACTTTTTATGCATGCATTCATTATCAATGCTAAATTGCTAATATTCTGATGTCCGACCTGTTCTGAGTCTTCTGACATTTTTTTTACTGACTATTACGTGCCTGTGCTCTTGTAAATGAGGTTGAGGCTCTTGCAAGGGATTGTGTGGAGTGGGTTTAAAACATGAAATGCTTTTGAATAGGTCGGATACATTGATCATCTGAAGAATGTGAATTTATGATATACTGCTTGATCCGGTTAGGCACGGTGTTATATCATCAGAACATTATCTTTAACTGGGACCTAGAATTTAAGGGTTGAGAAATGTGTTTACCAGAATACACCAGCCCTGGACTGCTCCTGAGGTCACTGCAGAGTGTCTGTTGAGCCAACTCTGAAGTCTTATATTTTAGACACCTTGAGAAAGTGGGATACAAGAGTGGATTTTGAAAGTGTTGGTGCTTGATACAAGTGGAGAGGTCCTTTACAGTTAGTAGGGTTAATAGTGAAAAATAAATGCATTGTTGAATTATTATGAAATAGTGAAAAATAAATGCATTGTTGAATTATTTTTTCATAATATTTTCAGTATCTACATGAGACGACTATTATAAATAACATTTGTTCTGGGACAAACGGACGAATGTGATGTATCTTAATACCAGCTTCCGTAAGTTTAGCATATTAGTTGTCTTCGTCATATAAATTTTACCATTCATGTGTCTCAGTTTATTGGTACACCACATTGGATGGCTCCTGAAGTTATTCAAGAGAGCCGTTATGATGGAAAGGTACATTATCTGTTTTGATGTTCATAAGTCGCAAGTACATATTAATGAGAAATGCTTTAAAGTTTACTCTTTTCAATTCATTTTTCATTTTGGGTGGTGTAACGTTTTCTCTTTTGGGTCTAGAATATCATATGTTGTTCCAATTGCTCAGGTAGATGTGTGGGCTCTTGGAGTATCTGCAATTGAAATGGCGGAGGTATATTTTGTCTATATGTTCAATTTTTTTTTTTTTTTTTTTTTTTTTTTTTTTTTTTTTTTTTTTTTTTTTTTTTTTTTTAATGTCTTGTTTTATTTGGGTTGAACTAAAATTGTGCACTAATTCAGATCAATATTTTATGCTATTTTATTTCTGGCTGTATTGTTGTTTTCCCAGGGACTTCCTCCGAGAGCAACCGTTCATCCTATGAGGGTAAGAAAGATAAATTGTACATGACTTGGATTTCATTTTGCATTGATTTACATTTAATGGTAGGTACTTAAAATGGGATGTGATATTGAGCTCTCTCTTGAAAATCTGAGACTTGAAAAATTTCAGTAAGTTCAGAGAGCAAACTGGACTTTACTAAGATTTGATATGACAGACCAGAAGGGCATGAACCAGAACTATTGCTAGCGCATTGACAACTTCAATGATGATTAACATGCTAGAAGATGCATGTTTAATAATATTATCACTATACTTTAGCTACAATACTTTAGCCACGATACTGGAAATTAGGAAAGAAAGAAATGAATGTTTAAAAATATTACCACTATATTTTGACATTATTAGAGATGAAATATGAAATGTTTAACAACTAAGGTGGCAAATAGTGGTTGCATATTGTAATTCACTAATTCTGCCACCTATATAAGTAAGAATCGGTTGCTGAGGGATGATCTTCAATCAATTTGGCGTTGAAGCTTCCACAGATAGTAGATGACAATGTCCTTTATCTTGAGAATTACTAAGTTAAAATTTTCTTTTTGAATCTAAGCTCCAATTAGGTTCTTACTGAGCTCTAATTAGGTTCAACTTGTAATACCTATTCTAGTTAATGTCTCAAGGGGTAACATATACTTTCCTTATTTATGATGTTTGTAACGACTTATGCTTAACACATTCGAAACTTGTTTCAGGTATTGTTTATGATCTCCATTGAACCCGCTCCAATGCTTCAGGAAAGAGAGAAATGGTTTGTCTTTGAATATTTCTTTCCGTTTTAGGTATTTCTGGTGTAAATTTTAGCAGTGATCTTTTAACATTTATTTATACATATTTTATTCAGAACTTTGTTGATACCAATGAGGGCTTAATTTCAATTATCCGTTTTGCTGTACATTCAAACCCCATCAATCCCAATTATCATTGAACTTTTGTATGAAATATCAAAGGACATATTTATGTTCGAGGGAACCAGAGTTACAGTGGTAGCAAGGATTTCATGCATCCTACAATCACAAAAACTTGGCTTGGAGTTCAGAAGCAATATAATCTCGTCATGCTTGAATCGAGTGAAGTCATAGTGATAAGGTGTTTTGTGATTCTGTATCTTGTCACACATTATAAACTTTTATTTGAAATTATTGGGTCAAATTAGGCGAGTAAAAGATATACTGCTTTCTCCAGAGTTTGTAGCCTAATTTTGTCTGGGCCCAAAATACGATTTGTGCATGCACATACAAAGGGAGCATGTTTCAAATTTTCAATAGCGATTCTGCCTGTCGCTTTAAAAAATGAAAATTTTGAATTCTATGAAATTGAACTCTAGGACCATACTTATAGTCTCTCCTGATATTTTTGCATTTAGACAATTTTGGTTTATACATTTAAATGATTCTAACTGCTTGCTTCCTATATTGTTGGTGACTGGGTGGTTGTATTCTGTAATTTCTGTTAATTATTAATCTCGTGAATATATGTGGAGAACATGAAAAATGTGGTGTTCAGTTTATTGATAGAATATATATCTTCGTATGATAGATGTTTAACTGATAGAACTTATATGCTCGTATATATAGATGTGTTCTGTTCAATAGTTCTCTCTCTCTCTCTCTCTCTCTCTCTCTCTCTTACTCTCTCTCTCTCTCTCTCTGTGGTTATAGTATTATATGTATATTACTTTCTTTGTGTTGTATAGATTTGATATGTAATTGCCACAGGTCACTCTTGTTTCACGACTTTGTTGCAAATTGCCTGGCGAAGGACCCACGAGTTCGACCTACAGCTGCTGAAATGTTGAGGGTATGCATAATCTTACATGTTGGTTCCCCTTTTGGCTAACTGTAAGTTTTCAAGGTTCAGTGTGCATTTTTAGATGTTCCTCAAGCTCCCATTTAATCACAAAGCTTAGTGTTGTCTGCAACTCCAAATTGCACAAGTGTTCAACTGAATGGAAACTTTGACGACATTATCATTTGTGTGACATCTTCAAGAAAAAAGTCTCCTCTTGAATGCAGATTGAGGCTTTCTTCATATGAACTAGTTATTACTTCACAAGGTTATGTCAAAATCTGGTGAAGTTTAAACCATGTTCATGCATGCCTATAAGTACCTGATGTAGTACATAGTCTGAGATTCCTGTAGATATTCTTTGTATTGTAGATGATATTGACTTGCTATTTAACCATGGATGAATATTTGCGAAATTGGGTGTAGGTGATCATGCAAAAAGAAATGCTCTGAAATAAACTATAAGGATAATTGCTAAGCCTTGAGAGATGGATTGCACCCATAAGCTTTTGTATAGTGAGCAGTTATTATTTCTTTTGACCAATTCTTACATTCATTTTTTGCTTTCTGTAGCACAAATTCATCGAAAAATGCAGAGGTGAAGCATCAATTTTGGTGCCGAAACTTGAAAAGGCAAAGGAGATCCGAGCGGCAATGGCTTTGCAAGCACGGAATGTTTCTTCAGATGCAACACTGCCCAGAGAAGGGGTAGACTTAATTTTAGTATGATTTAGGGACGAAATAATTCAAGGACTAATTGAATAGCAAAAACGGATAATAGAAAAGGAACAACCACGTACCTTATAATAATCCAATTACCCATTTAAGATTCTTTTCTATTTAAATAATAGCACCCTTCAGTAATTAACAAAACACAATCCTCAAGGTATGTGTTTGTTATACGATAAGGGGGTATTGGTATTGTGGAAGACAGTTGAGTTTATAAGTAACTAGGGTGAACTTCAAGGTTTTTCTATAATTTCCCATTGATTTATTTAATATTTTGTTGTTTGATTCTGTTTCTCTCTTTGAAATTTTGAAGGGAAATATCCTTGTTTATCTGCTTTCTGACACCGACAGTACATTCAAGATTTTCTAATTGTTAAGTTCGTCATTTCACGCCTTGCAGCCAGTGAGTGGTTCAGCTTTAAATGAAGCCATTACCAGCACTGTTCCATCTAGACCTAATAATGCTCAGCATAGTACCTCGGATGCTACTGTTAAAATGGCTCCGTCAGAAATAGTACAAACTGCAGCAGAAGGTGATCTCCCCTTGCATTTGTATCAGAGGAATCAATGCCTATTTAGTTATGGTCCATTCTATTTCTATGACATCATAATAAAATAGTACATTAGAAATAAACAAACAGGAATGGATATGACAAATATGAAAAACTTTTCTGAAGTCGCAACCTGATTACCACAATGACTCCGTGAATCTTTAATATATCTAGCATTCTGATCAGTAACTTTACGACCAGATGATTTTGGAACTGTGGTAGTACATGATAGAGTTGACAGTAAAACAGCTACTCTACCTGCTTCTACAAGAGCAGAACAATCCTCTGCTGGCACTGGGCATGTTAGAAGACCTTCTGTCGGTTTGCCCGGGGATAAGGCAACAGAATTTCGGTACTCCCTTCTTGCCCTAAATCTTTTGTTGCTAGTTGCCACTTGCCATAGTTTGCCATATGTTCCTTTACTAGTTCAATTTTCCATTTCCCTTTTGCTTCCTGTGATGAAATCAATATTAACACGTCATACGTTCCTTATATGTTCCATTAAAAGATATTTCAACGTGTTGCTCACTTGGAGGATGTGCTGAAGCATTTTACCCTTATGTGGTGTTATGTGAAAACCCTTGATTTTGATTTTTCATGCGGCGGATCTGAATGGGAATTTGCTCGAGGGGAATAGCTGAAAAGTGACAACACAGAAGAAGCACCGAGTATTTGTTAACTATTCTTGAATGTTATCTGAACCCATGTGAACTTTTCATTGTCTTCTTTTTATTAATTTTTATGTGAAAATAAATATATGTTTGGATATTGGGTGCTTTGTTTTTATTATGTTTTGTGTGAATGAAAATTGGTTTGGATATTGAATAGAAATTATGACTTCTATTACATAAAAGAAGGTAATATTTTGGGAGACTAAGAAATTTTTGAGTTTCATTTTTTAGTTTTGTCTCAAGATGGTAAATGTCACGATATTGAGATTTGTCTGCCATGCAACTTACAATATGATTTGGTGTCTAACTTGAGTAGTTTTACATCTAGTAGAAACTGTGTTTCTGATACTGTACAGATCAAACGGCAAATTAATTTTTAGTGTTCTCTAACTAAAGCACGTGCATAATAATCTGGCAGGACGGGGAATCTTGCTGACGTGGAGCACCCACCTGCTTCTCAACCCGCTGAGCAAAAAACCACCAAGTCAAATAGCATTCCCCAAGTGACTAGTGAAACTGTCAGTAGAAAAGCATTGGACAAGGTAAATACAATCTTCTGAGTCACAAGTTATGAGCATTAGATGCTGTAGTCCTCACGTTGATTTAATTACGAAGCTTACCCTGAGGTTTAGTCTGATTACAAGAGTCAGCTTATTTTATTAATTTTCAAACATCCATTTACAGTAAAACAGATACAAACGTATTTTGAAAAGATTGCTGAACCTTTTCTAATTAGACTAAACATCAGCGCTATTTCATGATTTACATTTTCCCACCTCTGTTTTGGCTGTGGATTGCTTATATGGTTATTGGTCCATAACAGAAAACACTTCATTTGGTTTAACCTAATTACAAAAGCTAGAAAATAAAAATAATATGATCCCTTAGTTTTTAAATTGTTTTTTTAGGTTGGATTTTTTTTTCTAGTTTGTCGTTTCAGACTATTCTTCCAATTATAATATAACAAATCTTAAAAAATCTGTTAATGTTAATTTACCGTAAACACTTTATCTTCTTAAAATTAAGAAAGTGATATCTTAGTATAAGATTTATGGAGATATAATGATACTAGGCAAGAGTTTGCATTGTTAATTCTTTTATTTTTGGCTAGAACGAACATCTATTTAAAAAAGAATTAACATTTCTCTTTTATAATTATAAATATTCCATGAATTTTTCATCTTAAGAAAAAGCCTCCCTGTCGGGAGGTAGACGTAAGGTAGTAATGCACCTTAAGCGTCTGTATATTTGTTATTTTGAAATGGGTTTCCCCATAATTACTAATTAGACTAAAGCTAGTGTAGTTTTTGTAATCGCTATCCGATGTTAATTAATATATGTTTACATTGGTACAATCTCTGGAAACCAGCTTTGGTCCATATACACTGCTGGTAATACGGTGCCGATTCCATTTGTAAGGGCAACCGATATTTCCCCCATTGCCCTTTTGTCTGACAATGTGCTTGGAGGTTGGCACAAAGATGATGGAGGAAATATAGCTGTAGAGGCAATGCAAGAGCTTTTTTCTGGTGATTCTCAGCCCAAGAAGGGCAGAAGCCGGCAAAACGAGGTTCTTTTTTATTTTCGATATTATGATGAAATTATTAGAAGATTTGTGCATTTCTTCTTAATATTGATATTTATTATTCTGACTTTCAGGCGCCCCTCCCTCCAAGTGTATATCAAAGGGTCATATGTAGTCCAACTCTAATGAATCTTGCTCAGGCTTTAGCGTACCACAAAATGTAAGAGCTTTGTGGTTAACTCTGTACCAAATTGAATCCAGAATTGATGCCAGAGGCCCAGAATTACCGTTTGAAGTTTTTAAAATTGCAAAATAGCCCCAGTATTTGATAATTATTTTGTTCTTAACAAATTATCCCATCAATTCAGTAGGCCATAGGTGCAATTGAAAATTTTTGAAATGCAACAGGTGTTATTTGTAAGAGAAAAAGAAGATGCGAATATTTTATATTAGGCTAACCTTCTTGACAGATGTTCCGAAATATTCCTGATTGATCTGCCGAAGTGAAAAAATATTTTTATTCAACTGGTATGTTTATTTGATGTGGGCCGTTCTTGTAGGTGTTATGAGGAGATGCCCCTTCAGGAAATGCAGGCAGAGCAAGAACAACAAACCATTCAGAACCTTTCGGACACGCTCCGAACTATCCTGCGATTTTAGTTATATTTTACAGTATTTTCGGGTTGTTTCATGTTTCTCGTGTTGTTTTTCTGTAATTATTTATGTTTCATTTCCAGGTATGTGTGCCAATTGTTTATTACATAGGCTATGAAGTTATTATGTTGGCAGAAGCAAAGTCTGCATTTGTAGTGATATGTATATTTGACGGTGTAAACATTTAGAATTTACTTGTCATTGCAATTTCATCATGTGTCTGTTAAGTAACATATAAATTCTCGATTGAGTTTGCATGAAGTATGATAAGAGAAAATGTTGCAATTCTATAAAGTCGTAATTTTTAGCCATGTTTCTGTTACTCAACTGCTATTGAAAGTTAGAAAGTGTCATTCCAGTTCCACTATTGGATGCCCGTGCGTGCTTTATCCATATTTGGTGACTTTTGATATTGCCACCTTGATATTGTGACGTATTATAGTAAAGTAAAAATTTTGTTACAAGTTCGTACAACAAGCAAAACAACCAAAGATGGAAACAAAAGAGAAAGAAAAATAGAACAACAATCAAAGCGAAAAATTTGAAACTGGGTTAACAGATGCACGAACAAACAGTTAGCGCCACGAGTGGGCTAAAACATAAAACCAATACCCAAATTTGAAAGATGGGTAACCAATCTGATCTATCTGCCCAAGCGAACGGAAGCGGAGAGGGTGTCGTCAGACTGAAAGATGTGCCTCTGGGGAGCGGAAGCACAGATGCAAACTCATTTTGGGCCTGATTATATACAGGTTTGGGTTCCTGCTGTAGACATTGAAATTTTAATATTTTATTAATTAATGTCATTTTTTGGACATAAATTGAAGATAAATAAGATATTTAATTAATAAAAGTTATTATTTATTGTCCACCAAGTCAAATATTAGAATAAGGAAAGAGATTATATCAAATCTTAGGATAAGAAAAAGATTATATCAAATCATAAAGGACAAATCAAATTGATGTCTTCTTCTCAAGACTCTCTCTCCTACACATATTAATAGGGCTCTCATCAATGCCACAAATGACACCTCTAAAATATCAAACGCACCTCAAAATATCAAACACATTTCAAAAACAAAAGTCTCAAATTCAAGAGCTCGCCCGAAGTCCGTTCAATGAAGAAGAAGGCCAAAAAGAATAAAAAGAGGCGGCGGCTCTTCCTCAAGAAGTAAAGAGACAACTTTAACTCCTCTCAAATCAATCCAAGAGCATCAATGACATTCAAGAAATATTCAAGCCGCGTTCGTCGAGAAGTTCAAGCAACATAGCGTTTGAGTCGGGAAAAAACTCTCAAGCCCTCGAATCAACATTATGCAAGCTCAAATCCATATTCTAAAATCCAAATCCAAATCCATGAAGAGAAGACTCAGAAGTGATAAGTAGATATTGTACCCGCAATATCGTTTGACCTAAATAAATCAAGTTGTACCAAAATTTTATGTTTCTCATAAATTTTTGTTGTTACACCTGCCTCAATCCGCTACCCTGTTGGGAATTTTCCTAAAAAAAGAACCTAAGAACTTTGTTAAAGAAAATGCTTTTTATGATAGGATGACTTTGTCCTTTAATTTCAAGTTATCTTATTTAAATGCATTTTATACATAAATAGGGGTGTAATTACAAATTGAACGATCAAAGAGAGAAAGTTGATCAATATTTGTGAATCATCACTAAATTATTCGAAGAATTTTGGAGGATGGAGATATCATTATTGGTGATTAAGATGATTCAGTGAAGGCCAGTGGCGAAACCAGCCGGTCATCCCGGGGAGGACCCAATTTGCTGAGGCACACAACCCCTACTCTGGCATCCCGTGGCGCCCCACCCCCACTTCAGCATCGGAAGGACGCTCAAAGGGCCTTTGTGGACGCTCTCAAAAATTTTCGCAGGATATAAAGGAATACTCTAGATATTTTTCTAAAAATCAAACTAAGTCCGGGATTAAACTGGTATACTTAAACTGAATTGTTTTAACTCGAAAAATACTCGAATTTATACTAATAAAAATCTCGGACTCAATTATAATAATAATCAAGAAATTATACCTCATTTCGAATAGACGAAAAGCTTAAAAAAGTGAGAAAACGAAGCCTCGAACGATCGAACTCGTCCTCGAAAAATTTGCTCCTTTTGATACTATTTAACGCAGAAATTCAAACTCCCATAATAAATGCTCGAAACTTCAAAAAATACGAAATTTGTCCGTATGGAATCGTGCTTGAATTGTCTACACGCTTCAACTCGATTCTCGTTAAACCGAGGTCACACGCAACCTTACGGGACCCCGCAAAACGGCTTTTTATTCTTCTATTATGCGCACTCGACTTCGAGCTTCTCAAAATAAATGCTCGAAATTTCGAAACGTGAAATAAATTTTACGAACGGCTTCTACTATTCTCGTGCTTTCAAGAAAGCACTCCCGCTAATTTTCAGCACGCCTAACGAGGGCCGACGGTTACCCGAAGTCTAGACATGAAAATGACAATAAAATCACCGCCGCTGCTACTTTTTTCTCAACTTCGGGCTACCCAAAATAAATGGTCGGGACCTCAAAATCATAAATCGATGCCACCAACGCACTCTCCGCTTCCCGTATTTTCATAAAAGTATTTTTCGGTAATGATCGACTCGGTTTTTGAGTCCCGTCGGTACACTGCAAATCGGCTAATTAACCAACTCAAAATATAATAAAAATAAAAAAATTATTAAATTCTGCTGCTGTTATAGTTCTCCTTGTCCCGAAACCAGGATCCCGTTTCGGGGAGAGCCCAATTTACCTTTAAAAAATATTTTCACGACAAAACCGGTGGCACCCCTCCGACCATGTATGTACCGCATGAAACCGGGGAGGGCCCAACATGCGCACTCAAAGGAAAATCTTCTAGTTCCAGCAAAATCCTCCATGTTTAGCATAAAAATGATGGGCAAAGGATAACCGAGTTACCCGACTCGGGTCGATCTCGAAGGAAGGCTATTCGGAGCTTCGTCTACTATATGATCGTCCAAATCACAA
>CACSLK010026072.1:8309553-8323830 GCA_902706635.1 Striga hermonthica
TAGGCACCCTAACCTCCTACAAATGGTCACGATCCTCAACAATACGACCCAAAGGACATGGGAACCACCTCATACTCAACATCACAAGTCGAATCCTCAATCTATGCACACATGTGTCCATAACATCACATAACGGCTCAAAATTCTCCTCAACTACATCCACAACATCATGAACTACCGCATCCTCCTCCTCAAGATCATCATCCCGAGCACTAGTAACACCGTTAAGCATAATCAAATCCTCAAAAGAATTCTCCCCCATACCATGCACCATATCAACTCCCGAATCCATACAATCACTCTCATCAATAGAATCAAAACTCAAAGCACTATCACCTAAAGACAGAGTTGACATACCTAATGTGGATTGCACGGCCGAATCGTCAAGAGAGGAAATTTCTTTAACAACCAAATCTTCGATGTCCTCACTAGTGTCGAGAGATTGTATTCCGTCATATACGAGAGTGAGGCCCACCTCTTTCAAGGAGGCAAACCTATCCACCATAGCTCGAAACTCGCCTTCTATCTGAGTGCTCTCTCGTATAACCCTCGCCGATAGAGAACAATATCTACGGAGCAGAGTGTGAGATGCATCCAAATCAAGGAAAGAGACCACGGTAGAGTCGAACTTCGTGAGTGTGACTTGAAAAACGGATGGAATGGGGATGCTATTCCAACTATATAACTCCTCAATGATCGACATGAGGCTTGCAAGTGCCTCTTGAGTGCTCACCAAAACCTCTTGGTGACGTTCGAAAGGTGCAACCATTGTTGGAAAAGAAGCTTCGGAAATCAATGTACAAGGTTCGCCCACTGATAGGTGTTCGTATGATGGAGAGGATGGAGCATAGGATTTGGTTTCTTCTTTCTCGGATATGGGAGCCATTGAAGCGCGAAGGGATAGATTGCACTCCTCAAATGCTCCATAATCTCATCTAGATTGACCCGAGAAGCTCCCCGAGTCGGCTCGGGTTGAGGTGTCTCCTCACAATAAACGGGAAGCGGTGGATAGAAGTGATTCGCCTCGTCGTGACTGGGAGAGTAATAACCAAAATCAACTTGAGATGGCGGGTAAGTGTGGCTCGAATATGGATAGGGCGACCCTCCATACAAGTATATCTCCTCATGATAGTTGTCAGGGTATCCACGAGACGAGCTACCGGCATAAGCATAGCCATACGGATCCATCGGAGCTCCTCAAGCGAAGTACCTCGCACAAGAACAACAAAACAACCCAAGGGCACACGAGGCAAAAGAAAAAAAAACACAAAATGCAACTAACACGACAAGATATTTACAAGAGCAGACATACTAGAAGCAAGGGAAATAGAAAATAACAAATAATCAAGAGAAACACGTAAAAACAAGCAAATCCACAAAAATCAAGAGAAACACGAAAACAAACGACAACTAAATAGTAAATTTGGCGTCCTACTCGCCTTCCCCGACAACAGCGCCATTTTGTTTGTAGTATTTTTGGGCATGTGGTAACCGAGTTACCCGACTCGGGTCATTCTCAAAGGAAGATTGTTCGGAGCTTCGTTCACTACCTAGTCGTCAAAGTCACATAACCGAAAAAAAGGTCCTACACATTCTACTCACTTGATGGGGTTGGATTTCACGAAATTACGCTAAGAAAATGGAAGCAAATGATGCAAGATGAAAATTAAGAGAGAAAGATCGAAACTTTGGTCTACCGGAATCCCCATGACTCAAGAAAAAGAAAAATAAACAAGAGAAAACATGCGAGTGTTTGTTATGTTTTTGTGTGTTTTTCTTGTGTTTTTATTTCCTTGAGTCGAGTCTTTTTTAGGTTCCGTTTGTGCGCCCCGGTCCATTTTGTGTTCATTTTTATTAGCTTTTTATTTTTGAGTCGTTTTCGTATTCTTGTCTATTTCTTTTGTGCGATTTGGTGTTTTGTAGGTTTGGAAGGAAAGAATTGTCGCTTCGTGATTTGCCATCCCGAGTGTTTCATCTTCAAAGTCCGTCGGTGAAGGAGGAAAGGAATCGTTTAAGAGAATGAGTTCTCGAGGTATTCGGAGAAGTGAGCAACGAGTTGGAGCTTAAAAGTCAAACCATAGTCATCGGGACAAATTTCGAGAGCCCAGCTCAAATTCGCGCCCGCGAGCACGATTTCGCGAGCAGACACAAATTCGCGGACTTGGCAGCCACACAGCGGAGAGGAATCGCGCCTGCGAAATGCCCTTCTATCCCACGAACCACTCCTAAGCCGCGAGTTCTCCTGTTGTTCGTCCAAGCCGCGAGTTCCTCTTCGAGCCAGCGAATTCCATGCAATCCCGCGAGCTCTTTGCCCCTGCCTGCGAAATGCCTACCTAGTCGGCGAACCAGCCACACCCCACGAGTGTTGCGCGTCGCCTATCCCGCGAGTTTTGCGTGCCGTATCACGCGAGTTCCCCCTTCATAGCCCGCGAACTTCATGCAACCTGCGAGTTTTTGCTAATGCGCGCCTAAGCCGCGAATTCTCTCCCCCAAGCCCGCGAGTGCACGCTACCTTGCGAGTTTTTATCATTTAATGTGCGTTTTTAGTGTGTGTTTTGCCTAGTAGTATAAATACATTTGATGCTTTGTATTTTGGACATCCAACATTCATGATATCAATTTTCCTTTTTTGAACCTTAGCTTATGTTTTAAGTTTCTCTCTAGAGTAAGACATGTATGGCTCTTATGATATTTTCCGGCGAATTTTTCGGTGACTTCTCTTTATTCAAGTTCGTATCTTTTTGTTCCGATTTCGATCAAGCACGCATTAGAGGTGTAAGTACTTAACTTCAAGACTTAAAATCTCGATTTTTGCACCGTTTTACTATCTCATTAGTAGAAGTAATTAGGGCTTGCTCGTTTTAGGGATTTTAATGGCTTGTTTAGTTTATTTTCGTTCTCATTCCTTTTGTGAGCTCGTTTATTGTGCTTGGGATTAGTTGAAGTAAGGATTGCTACTAGAAAATACGTGTCTTGTCTTTTGGCTCAGTATTTTGTAGTAGGATTTTAGTTTGACTCTTAAGCATGCTAAATGAAGTTCGTTTCTCATGTTTTCACTTTTTTTGCTCGTGTTTTCATTCACCGGTTTAGAAGCTAGGGTTTCTAAGTTCGATTGCTTGCCTAATTGCTCGTTTACTTGCTTTCACTAGTCGTAATTAGTGTTGATCAACCTCAACCCAAATTGATTAGTATGTTTAGGACTTTATTTTCAATTTTTGTGATTTGAGCGATTGAATAGTAAGTAAAGCTCCAAATAGCCT
This sequence comes from Striga hermonthica, assembly GCA_902706635.1. NCBI lineage: Eukaryota > Viridiplantae > Streptophyta > Magnoliopsida > Lamiales > Orobanchaceae > Striga > Striga hermonthica. The sequence goes on from CACSLK010026072.1 coordinate 8,312,814, forward strand.
TCCCTCGAGATCGACCCGAGTCTGGTAGCTCGGTTATCCTTTGCCCACCAAATCTTTACTAAACAAATGGCGCCGTTGCCGGGGAAGGCAAGTAGGACGCCTAATTTGCTATTTGATTGTTCCTTTTTCTCGTGTTTCTCTTGTTTCGTGTGAATTTGCTTAATTTACGTATTTCTCTTTATTTCTCTTGATTTTCTAGGTAATTTTCATTCTAGTTTGTGTTTTCATTTTTTGATTTTTCCCTTGCTTTTTATTGGTGCGTTCACGGGTATAGTTTGTGGTTTTGTTTATGCGATGTAAACGCGGGCGTAAACCTGGAGAGGAGCCATCGCCACTCGACCTTTTCGTTGAACTCAACATCGAAGAACCACAACCCGAGCCCGAAATCGAATCGATGGCGATACAAGGAGAGCAATTGCCACCACCACCTCCCCCGAACATGAGATATTTTGCACGGCCTATCATTGGAGACAACACTTCATGTCTCGTGCTCGGGGAGGCGGCTCGAAACTACGACCTTAAGGTCATCCATCTAAACCAACTCCCGTCATTCTATGGCCTCGCCCAAGAGGATGCCCTCAATTTCATCCGAGACTTCTATGCAACCGTCAACACATTCCCTCTCCAAGGCCTAACCGAGAACCAACTTCGAATGAGATGCTTTTACTACACGTTGAAGGATCGAGCCAAGACTTGGTTCATGACCTTGCTCCCGAATTCGCTCACAAATTGAGAAGCCGTCTATGAAAAGTTTATGGGAAAGTACTACTCACATTAAAAGACTATCGGTCTCCGGACCCAAATCGCAAGCTTTAGCCAAAATGTCGGGGAGACCTTTTACGAGGCATGGGAGCGGTTCAAGGGATATCAACTTCAATGCCCCCATCATCACTTTTGTCTCGGGGTACTAAATCAATTTTTCTACGATGGTCTCCACCACACCCTCCAATATATGGTAGACCATGCAGCCGGAGGAGATATTGGGAGTCAAACGGCTGAGGAGATCTACGAGCTTTACGAGATGTTGAGTGAGAATTCCCAACGGAAGAGCGTACGTAAGAGGACCCCCGTAAATGAAGCTACACCATCAACCGGGTCTTCAAACGATGTCGTTCTTGCCAAGCTAGCCTCGTTGGAGGAGGAACTTAAACAACTACGGTTGAGAGATATGAAGTCCACTCAAGTTGTTATGGCCGAGGTGTGTGGTTGTTGGGTTAGACAGGGCATGGAGGCCATGAGTGTCCACGCTATATGGAGTCGGCATATGATCTTAATCTTGAAGGAGTCCCCTACGATATCAACGCCATCCAAGGGTACGCCCCCCGGGTCCAAAACGATCCTTACTCGAACACTTACAACCCCGGGTGGTGAAATCACCCTAACTTCTCATGGCGGGACCCGAAAGCGGGGTATGCACCCCAACCGGCTCCACAACAAGCCTATTCCCAACCTCAACAATATGCACCACCAAACAACCAACCACCATTTCAACCAAGGCCCGAATTTCAAGGATATCAACCGAGCCCCGAGTTTCAAGGGTACCAACAAGGGCGTGGAGGATTTGTCCCAAGACAACCAATGCCACCTCCACCGGAGCCCGAAAAAGAAGTTAAAGCACCTACCTCGAACCCTCGAATCGATAATATGGAGAAGTACCTTCAAAGCCTCGCTTCAACCGTGTCCACCCTTCATGAAACGGTTAAGGGTGTACCTTCAATCCAAGTTTCTCTCAAGTGCCTTGAGACACAAATGGGGCAACTCGGGACGTCTATCGGTGAAATGCAAAGAAACAAAAAGAAGGATCGACTCCCGAGCCAACCCGAGCAAGCCCAAGCCGTGACGGTCTTACGAAGTGTTAAAGTGGTGGATAATCGAGTTGAGATGCCTAGTGATGTGATGGTTGAGGATGTTGATGATAAGGATGATGAGGAGGAGGATGTTGATGATAAGGATGATGAGGAGGAGTTGAATGTTATGACGGATTCTGGGAAGAACAAGAAGGTGATGATCGAGGAGGAACCGAAGGAGAAATCCAAACCCGATAGCCTTGATACCTTGCACAAATCGGCTACACCATACCGCCCACCGGTACCTTACCCGAGTAGACTCCAAGACACCAAGAGGAACCGCCAATTCAAGGATGTATTCGACATGCTTTCCAAGGTAAATGTGAACCTTCCTCTACTTGATGTGATAAAGAATGTTCCGGCATATGTTCAATTCCTTAAAGATTTGGCCTCGAAGAAAAGGAGGTTTGAGGATAACGAAAAGGTGATGATCTCCGAAGTTGCTTCCACCACGATTCCGAGGAAAGAAGACCCCAGAGGTTTTGTGATCAAGATAACCCTCGAAAATGGGAAAGAGACGAATGGAATGCTTGATTTAGGAGCCGGGATCAACCTTATGCCATATTCAATTTTCATGAAATTGGAGTTGGGAGATATCAAACCTACGAGGATGTGTTTGCAATTGGCGGATCATACATTACGCTACCCGAAGGGAGTTATTGAGGATATTTTGATTCAGGTAGGAAACTTGATTGTCCCGCCAGATTTCGTGGTACTTGACGTGGGAGAGGTCCCAAATACCGGGAATGAGCACACCATCTTGCTTGGCCGCCCGTTTATGGCCACTACCAACACTCTCATCAATGTCAAAGACGGGCGAGTCACCTTATCGGCTCTCGGTGAAACAGTCACTTTTACAATGAGCGAGGCAAAGACAACACCGTCGTTCACCGAGAGTTGCTCATATGTTGATGTGATCGAGGCGGAGGTCCACAACCTTTTCCATGCCGATGTCTCTTGTGAGTGTGGAGTTCCCGAAGGAGAGGAGCTGGAAAAGCTTGATCCCGACGAAGAAGGTGTGGTGGATCTTATTGAGATATCCAAAGAACCCGAACCCCGGGAAATTTTGACCGAGCTTAAACCGTTACCACCATACCTCAAGTATGTCTTTCTCGAAGACAATGAGAAGAAGCCCGCCATCATATACTCGGGACTCTCGAATGAGGAGGAGAAATTTCTTGTGGATGTCCTCGTGCCGAATAAGGATGCTCTCGGGTGGAGTTTGAATGATATCAAGGGGATAAGCCCGGCCACATGTATGCATCGGATTATTCTTGAGGACGAGTCAAAGCCTATCCCGGAGGGCCAAAGGCGATTGAACCCCACGTTGATGGAGGTGGTAAAAGGGGAGATTCTCAAATTGCTACAAGAGGGGATCATTTATGTCGTGGCGGTTATTGAGTGGGTGAGCCCCGTGCACGTGGTCCCGAAGAAGAGTGGAATCACGATTGTAGAGAACAACAAAGGGGAGCTTGTACCAACGAGAGCCACTACGGGGTGGCGCATGTGTATCGATTTTTGAAAACTCAATGCCGCCACAAGGAAGGACCACTTCCCTTTGCCGTTTATTGATCAACTTCTCGACAAGCTAGCAGGCCACCCCTACTATTGTTTCCTTGATGGATTATCGGGGTACTACCAAATCCCGATTGCCCCGGAGGATCAACCAAAGAACACCTTCACATGCCCTTTTGGCACTTTTGCCTTCCGGAGGATGCCATTTGGACTTTGCATCGCTCCCGCCACTTTTCAAAGGTGCATGTTTTCTATCTTCTCGGATATGATTGGTGAATTCATTGAGATATTTATGGATAATTTTTCCGTATTTGGGAATTCATTTCTTGATTTCCTTGATAAATTGGGGAAAGTTTTGAATAGATGCATTGAGAATAATATGACACTTAGTTGGGAAAAATCGCATTTCATGGTGCCTAGTGGCAATGTGCTTGGTCATGTCATTTCATCTAAAGGCATTGAAGTCGATAAAGCTAAAATTGATGTGATTGAACAACTTCCACCCCCTTTGAATGTTAAAGTAATTCGTAGTTTTCTTGGACATGCCGGTTTTTACCGGAGGTTTATCAAAGATTTTTCAAAAATAGCACGACCATTGTGTGCCTTGCTTGCTCTTGACGTGCCTTTTGATTTCAATGATGTGTGCATGAATGCTTTCAATGAATTAAAATGTAGGTTGACCACGGCACCAATTGTGATGCCCCCGAATTGGTCCCTACTTTTGAAATTATGTGTGATGCTTCTAACTATGCGGTGGGGGCCGTTTTTGGGGCAAAAGGTTGAAAAACGACATCATGTGATCGCCTATGCTAGCATGACTCTCAATGAAGCTCAAGTTAATTACACTACTACCGAAAAAGAGTTTTTAGCTATTGTCTTTGCATTAGAAAAGTTTCGTGCGTATGTTGTTGGTTATAAGATAATTGTTTATAGTGATCATGCGGCATTGAGACATTTGTTAGCTAAAGCTCAATCGAAACCTAGATTAATTCGTTGGGTATTACTTTTGCAAGAATTCGATGTTGAGATTATGGATAGAAAAGGGTGTGAGAACGTAGTTGCCGATCATTTATCTCGCCTTACATTGCTTTCGAGTTCTTGTGATTTGCTCAATCTTGATGATTCATTTCCTTACGAGCATGCTTTTCTTGTTGATCGTGTGCCTTGGTATGCCGATATTGCTAATTATTTGGCTAGTGGTATCTTGAATGATAACTTATCCTTCCAAGAAAGGAAGAGATTTATTTCCAAGTGTAGGTACTTTCTTTGGGAGGATCCGTACCTTTTCCATCTCGAAAAGGACGAGGTCATTAGGCGGTGTGTACCCGAGAAGAAACAACATGATATTTTGACCGCATGCCACTCGTCCAATTGTGGTGGCCATTTCGGAGGCCGGAAAACGGCATTTAAGGTGCTTCAAAGTGGATTTTATTGGCCTACGATCTTCAAGGATGCCCACGCCTTCTCAACTTCATGTGATCGATGTCAATGATCGGGGAATATCGGGAGGAGGAATGAGATGCTCCTTAACACATTCCTTCCGGTTGAAATCTTTGACGTTTGGGGGATAGACTTCATGGGACCCTTTTCGAGTTCCAATGGGTTTGAGTATATTTTGGTCGGTGTGGAGTATGTCTCGAAGTGGGTAGAAGCCGTTTCGGCTAGGACTTGTGAAGCTAAGGTCGTGGTGAAATTCGTGCAAGACCACATCATCAACCATTTCGGTTTCCCTCGAGCTATCATTAGTGATGGAGGTTCTCACTTTTGCAACCGAATTTTCAAAAAGCTTATGGAGAAGAATGGGATCGCCCACAAGGTTGCCACGCCTTATCATTCTCAAACCTCCGGACAAGTCGAGACGAGTAACAAGCAAATCAAGGCTATTCTCGAGCGAACCGTGAATGCTTCTAGACGTGATTGGTCTCAAAAACTTGGAGATGCATTGTGGGCACATCCCACGACATACAAGGGTGTACTAGGTATGAGCCCTTTTCGTTTGGTATATGGAAAAGCTTGCCACTTGCCGGTGGAAGTTGAGCACAAAGCCTATTGGGCTATCCGGACTATTAATTTCGAGATTGGCTTAGCCGGGAAGGAGCGACACTTGCAAATCGATGAGTTGGATGAGTTGCGAAATGAGTCGTATGAGAATGCCCGGATTTTCAAGGATAAAGTCAAGAAGTGGCATGATTCGAAAATTCTAAGGAAAGAGCTCACAACCAGGATGAAGGTACTTCTTTTTAACTCAAGACTTCATTTATTTCCCGGCAAATTGAATTCAAGGTGGAGTGGCCCGTTCGAAATTGAAGAGGTGTTTCTATCCGGAGTAGTTAAACTTTTCAACCCAACCGATAAGACATCTTTTCAAGTGAATGGGCACCGGGTGAAACCGTATCTCGAGGGTGAAGCTAAGGAAATTCGAGTGCTCTATTCCCGGCTCGAGGAGCCAAATTATTCTTGAATTGATGGATACGTCGAGCTCACGACGTAAAACCGAGCGCTTCGTGGAAGGCAACCCACGTTTTTCTCCTTGTTCTTTCTTTTCTTTTTCCTTGATTTCTCTTTCTTTCCTTTCTTTTCCCTTAAAAAAAATCAAGAGCTCGTGCCGACCTGCTCGGCAATACCGACTTGTTAAAGCAGAGCCAAAAAAAATGAGCGAAATCGAGTTTTTATTGTGTTTATGAGTTGAGTGTGATTGTTGAGTGAAAATTATCAAAATATGCCTAAGTGTTGAAATCCCAGAAATTAGAGGGCTCGAAATCCATTTTAGCTAGTATGGCATTTTCGCTAGATTCAAGTTTTGGACAACAGCTTAAATTCGAGGGCTCTAAAATCAATTTCGCTGGTTTGGAAAAATTCGCAAGATAGAGTACCTGGACAGAGCAAATAATTCGAGGGCTCGAAATTGAAGTTCGCATGATAGCTATTTTCGCAGGATATAAAAGCTGGGGTCAACATTGGTCAAACCCTAATCTCAATCAATTTTTCCTCAGCTCAAGCTCTCCCTTCAAGCTCCGTCCGCGCCGACCACAGCCCCTCTCTGCACCTTCAACCTGCAACCCTGGTTCACGAGTCGCGACTCCCAATGGCCGACCTGCGACCATAGCTACGATATTCGACCGCCGTGCACAGCCCCGATGGTGACCCAACCTCTGACCGTCCTCAGCACGATTTCAGCGACGTCAAGCTTCCGGTGACTGCGGGTTTTCAGTTTTTTGGGCAGCCCCAAACTCTTTCGAGCTCGACTTGACTCTTCGACACCCGAGCTCTCTTTCCGGTAGCCCCGAGTTAGCTACCGAGGTAAATGGCTTAACCTATCTTAGTTCGGTTTCTTATTCACGATTATTGGAAATGTTTGGAGATGAGGGTATCAGTTATATTTATTTCTTTGGTGGAGTTATTGATGATTGGGTTTAATTGAAGTTGGAATTGACTTGGGCATTTGAGTTGTTGTGATTATCGGGTGTGCATTAGATATTATTGTTGTGTGGTTAGAGACACGTCTTGCCGGACGTGTCAAATTTCTCTTTAGGTACATTCTTGGCTTGTGCTCCTTGCCGGCTTTCACTCGAACTATGCCTCCGAAAAAGACGACCGCGGCCTCGAAAAAGAAACAAGCGGCTCCTAAACGAAAACGGGGCAAGGCTAACGAGGGGACATCGAGTGCCCCATTGGAGGAAGAAACGGAGCTCGTATTAACGGACGAACCGGACCCCGAAGGGCCCGGACCTCAAGGCTTTGTTGCTTCGGAAGTTCATGACATCACCGACCCCTTCCTAGTTGTTAGTCGCCAAGAGACCATGCTATTATACAAGCTACAAAACGAGAAGGTTCAACCCCCCCGATATGTTGATTACGATATTCTCTCGGATCTTAAAATTATTGGGCGATTCAAACGGCATTTGAAGAACCTTAACTTGTTAAAGTATGTGGGCTTTCGAATCGATGCGAACGTGACACTTTGTTGGGAGTTCTACACCATATTCCAACTTGAAGAGAAGGGTATTATTGTACGATGCCGTTTGAATAGCAAGCCGGTGGAAATTACTTTCGAGTTGATGAAGGAACTTTTTGGGTTTTCTTTGGAGGGGCCGACTTCCGTGCCAAAGGAGTTTGATACGGCGGCCGCTTGGTTGGAGATATCGGGGCTTCTATATTTGAAGTTCTTGGATTTTTTCATCGGGTATATTCGAGACCCTGCCCTAGCGATCGTCCACAAATTCTTGTGCTACAACATCTACGGCAAGAAGGATGCCCAAAAGGTGAGCTCGGATGATATATTAGTCCTTTGGTGTGCCTTGCACGGTAAACCCGTGAATTTATGTGGTTTCATTTGGAGGAAAATGGCCCAAGTTGCTAACATCAAGCGCTTCAAGCCTGTATTTGGCCACTTGATTTCGCTTCTCGGTATTCATTTCGATGCTCCGTTAAAGGGAGAGGTCATCCAAATACGGCCGATAACACTACGAGAGTTAACGCAAGCGGACCTTGCATACAATCGCTACGACTTCAAACCTCATCAAGACCGAAAGTGCGTTCAAGCTTATATCAAACGGGCGGAAATATACAACAAGGGCCCCATTGCTATCGCCGCCGAAAAAATTGACCGGGAAGTACTCCTTTTCTCCGGGACCCATCAAGAAGCAACCAAACAACACGATCAACCCTCCTCTGAATCCCACCGAGAAGCAACCGAACAACAAGAGCCGACCGCCGATCAACCGCCCGATGTTCCCGAAAGCCCAACCAACTCTGAGGCGATACCTCATCCGGTAGAGCACCCCGACACTTCCTCGATCCCTCCATGTCCCACACCTCCGATTGACCCTTCCTCGACCACCGCCTATGGCAATCATCCGTGGGCCGCGATAGCTTCTCAAATAGCGAGCCTTGATCTCCGGATGATGTATCGCTTAGATAGGATGTGGGGGCACATGCGCTCTATGGACAACCGTTTAGACGGGGTATGCACTGAGATTACTACGATAAAGGACCATGTTGCCGCCTTGGATGCACGTCTTCAAGCTTTTGAGCAAGAAAGGGCCATCGAGCCAAACCTTTCCGATCCACCGGACGAGACACCAATGGATACACAGTGATTATTCACCGTGTTGAGTACACATTTCCTTTTCTCTATTTTTTCTTTCTCGTTGTTTTATGTGTCTTATTGTTTTATGTGTTTCTCTCTTTTTCTGTCTTTTATCTTGTTTTGTTGCTCCTTTGCATGGTTATTGTATAATTAATTGCTCTTCTCGTATGCTTTTATGGGTACGCAATGGGGACATTGCATTGTTTGAAGTGTGGGGGAGGATTTTTGTTGATTATGCATTGATTATGTGGTGGAGCGGTTTTATCTTGTGCTTTTCTATTCTTAGTTTTAGTTGTATTGTGGACCGGTTTTTGGTTTAGGGTTTTTTGTGTTCTTGTCAACTCTCCCCTATGAAGTTTTGAGTTTGGTCAATATGATTAACTTCTTGATTGGATAAACGTGTTTATTTCATTTTGAAATGTCTTACTTTATGCTTTACAAGGAGTTACACCCCGGTTATTCTTAGTTGATTGAAGATTTGTTGATGTGGAACACATGATTGAGAGTTACGGTTTTGTTTTGTCCATGGTAAATCTCGATTGATTACGCTTTAAACTTGTCTTCTTTGAGGATTCATATGTAGAAGCTCGTGTGAGTAGTTCATTCTCGTTACTTTTACGCCGTGAAGGTTTGAATTGATTGCATATTGATGATATTCACGTCGTTGTGTTACTACCCCTAAAAAAAAGAAAAAAAAAAGAAAAAAAAAGAATAATGTGGGCTCGCGAGAAAGTACAAACTAGGCTCCTCTCATCCCGAGTCACTTCGTGGAATGGGATAATGGGCTTGGGAAACCGGTCTAGGGAACTCGGAGAAACCCCTCGATGTTAAACCTAGATATTCATCGTCCGAAAAACTCAGTTGGAAAAAGAATCCCATAAAAATGAGCTCGTGAGAGTTGGAAGGATTAAACTCCACTTGATTCGTTCGTCTTTTAGACAAATCGAACCAATGAGTACGGGAAACTGGCTTAGGCGACTCGGGGACAACCCTCGAGGGTAAACCTAGGTAATAATTGTTCTAACGACTCTCATTTGAAAAAATAAGCTCATATATATAAAAAAAAAAGAGAGAGAGAAAAAGAAAAAAATTATATATATGTATGAATAAAAAGGGGGAAAACAATTTTTTACGCCTTTGATCTTATGGTTCATTTGTTGAGTTGGCATGATTGTCCTTTGATCTTGTTGAAAATGTGTTTTTGGAACCGAGAGTATTCTTATGTAGCATGAGTAGTTTTGTAATAGATGACTTGTGACGAGTTGATCATATGTGGATGAACCTTGGACGTGTGTTTATTTTTGTATGATTCGAGATCGTGGGGTACATGTTTTCAAATTGAATATTGACTATAAGGATACCGGTGAAATAAGTTCTGCATGTTTTGAGACGTGATATATGAATGGACATATTTATTTTCTCGAAGAGTTAATAATATTGTTTGCTTGAGGACAAGCAAAGAACTAAGTGTGGGGGAGTTGTTTGTTATGTTTTTGTGTGTGTTTTTTTGTGTTTTTATTTGCTTGAGTTGAGTCTTTTTAGGTTCCGTTTGTGCGTCCCGGTCCATTTTGTGTTCATTTTTATTAGCTTTTCGTTTTTGAGTCATTTTCGTATTCTTCTCTATTTCTTTTGTGCGATTTGGTGTTTTGTAGGTTCGGAAGGAAAGAATTGTCGCTTCGTGATTTGCCGTCCCGAGTGTGTCATCTTCAAAGTCCGTCGGTGAAGGAGGAAAGGAATCGTTTAAGAGAATGAGTTTTTGAGGTATTCGGAGAAGTGAGCGACGAGTTGGAGCTTAAAAGTCAAACCATAGTCATCGGGACAAATTCCGAGAGCCCAGCTCCAAATTCGCGCCCGCGAGCACGATTTCGTGAGCAGGCACAAATTCGCGGACTTGGCTGCCGGACAACGGAGAGGAATCGCGCCTGCGAAATGCCCTTCTATCCCGCGAACCACTCCTAAGCCGCGAGTTCTCATGCTGTTCCTCCAAGCCGCGAGTTCCTCTTCGAGCCAGCGAATTCCATGCAATCCCGCGAGTTCTTTGCCCATGCCTGCGAAATGCCTACCTAGTCCGCGAACCAGCCACACCCCGCGAGTGCTGCGCGCCGCCTATCCCGCGAGTTTTGCGTGCCGTATCACGCGAGTTCCCCCTCCGTAGCCCGTGAACTTCATGCAACCTTCGAGTTTTTGCTGATGCGCACCTAAGCCGCGAATTCTCTCCCTCAAGCCCGCGAGTGCACGCTACCTTGCGAGTTTTTATCATTTAATGTGCATTTTTAGTGTGTGTTTTGCCTAGTAGTATAAATACATCTGATGCTTTGTATTTTGGACATCCAACATTCATTATATCATTTTTTCTTTTTTGAACCTTAGCTTATGTTTTAAGTTTCTCTCTAGAGTAAGGCATGTATGGCTCTTATGATATTTTCCGGTGAATTTTCCGGTGACTTCTCTTTTTTTCAAGTTCGTATCTTTTTGTTCCAATTTCGATCAAGCACGCATTAGAGGTGTAAGTACTTAACTTCAAGACTTAAAATCTCGATTTTTGCACCGTTTTACTATCTCATTA
>CACSLK010026072.1:8336502-8346510 GCA_902706635.1 Striga hermonthica
TCTCTAGGCCCGACGGCAGCATTGGAGCGCATGAAGCGATGATCAAGGCTATTCAAGACTTAATCCAATGAGAGTGGATTCTCCGGATCCGCCAAGTGCATAGGGAAGCGAATTTTGCGGCTGATCATTTGGCGCGGTTGACGGCGTCCAACCCGATTGGGCTTCACCGAGTGGCTGTCCCTCCCCTAGGTCTAAGAGATTGGATGGATCACGATTGTAGGAGGGTGTCGTACTCCCGGCTAGTACTAGCTTAGGTGCTTGTCCTCCTTCATTGTACAAAAAAAAAAAAACGAATTTTATTGCAAATTTATTTTTTATATTATTTATTTAAAATTATTATTTTTAGTCTTTTAAAGAGTTTTTTTTTATTAAAATTAGTTAATTTTTTTATGGAATAACCAAACGCCTCAAAATTCTGCCTTCAATTGTTTTTATCATCTAAATGATTTATTAGAATCTCTCTAAATTGTAAATTATACTATTGAAATATATAGTGATTTATATGTAAGTAAAATAGTTTACTTACACATTGTAAAATTATTTATAAAATTTACAAAATTCATCCATATTCCAACGGAAAATCCTACTGTAATATTTGCCAATGGAAACTCCAACAAATATTCCAATAGTATAGCTATCCATCCAAAACAACGAAAAGAATGAGATAGATTTTGGAAAGTAGATATGCCATTTTCACAAAATACTCAAAGGCATCAATAGGGTTCACATTGCTGCTAGCCTGCTGCATACAATAAGTCTATATATATACAAGTTTTTCACGTGCCATTCTCTCTCTCTCTCTCTCTCTCTCTCTCCTACCTAGTAACCCGAATTTAGGTACAGGACAACAAACACATCTCATGCATGTGCTTTTGCGCTTGCATGCCAACATGTTGTCCAACATGGCACTTCTCTTTTCTTTGCTCGTCCTTGTCAGCTTTCTTGTTGACTTGGTTGACCAGATGAACCATGTTGCTCTCAATATGCCCCCTCAATTCTATCAAGGGTCAATCTTGAATATTAAGTTGATTTTTGAGCCTTGCATAGAATTGACATGTGAGAGGTTTGGTAAATATATATATATATATATATCTGCCTTTTGATCCACAGCAGGTACATGTCTCACAGAGATGATGTTTTTCATGATTTTCTCCCTTATGAAGTGAAGATCAAGCTCAATGTGCTTGGTTGTGGCATGACCAATGGGGTTTGCTGCAAGATGAACAACTCCCAAGTTATCCACCCAGATCAAGCATGGATTTTTATGTTTAATTCTCAATTCTTTCAGCAGGGATCTCATCCATAAAATGTCACAGACAACAAGTACAAGGCTTCTGTATTCTGCTTCTGTGGAGGATATAGAGATTGTCACTTGCTTCTTTGAGCACCATGATATAAGGTATGGACCCATGTAAATGAAAATTCCTGAAGTTGATCTCCTTCATCATATCTGATGCCCAATCAACATCAACAAAACCTGTAATGTCAAAGTTCTTGCAAGGTGAGATCTTCAAGTTATATCTCTTAGTTCCACCCAGATATCTTAAGATTATTTTAATTGCTTTCCAGTGGGAGTCAAGGGGGTTCTGCATGAATTGGCTAACTTAATTTATTAACACTGAAGTTAATATCTGGTCTTGTCATAGTGAGGTATTGAAGAGCACCAACTATTTGTCTGTACAAAGAAGGATTTGGCATTGGATTGCCATGAAACTTGGATAGAGCTAGAGATGTAATCATAGGTGAATTTACTCCTTTTGCCCCCTGCATCTCAGCTCTAGACAAAAAATCATCAATGTAAGAGGATTGATTAAGTTATAAGCAGCCAAAGTGATGAGTAACTTGAATACCATGGAAATAGTGTAATCTGCCAAAATCCTTCAATAAAAGTGAGACTGCAGTTATTTGATTAAGGTGTTGATAAGAACTTGAGAACTGCCAGTGATGATAACATCAACCACATATGCCATGACAATGAGGCTTGAAGTGCCTTCATGCTTAAAGAAGAGAGAAGAATCAGGCTTTGATGTAACAAAACCAAGGGGCAACAGGACAGAAGAAAACTTGGTAGACCAAGCTCTAGAGGCTTGTTTTAATTCACAAATGGATTTTTTCAGTCTATAAACAAGAGGTGGAGAACTTTGAACCTCAAAGCTTGGAGGTTGTTGCATGTAAATTTCTGTATCAATGTCTCCATGTAGAAAAGCATTGTCCGCATCAACTTGCATAATGTCCCAGCCTTTGCTAAAAGCCAATGAGAATATTATTCTGACTGTGGCTGGTTTTATAACTGAGCTGAATGTTTCATGGTAATCTAAACCTGAAGATTGAGTGTAGCCTTTGGCTACAAGTCTAACCTTGTGTCGGACAATGTGCCATCAAAATTATTCTTAAGTTTATAAACCCACTTGCACCCAACCAATGTTTTACCTTGAGGAGGTGGTGTGAAAGTCCATGTAGAGTTCTTCAGAAGTGCATTGTACTCAGAATCCATTGCTTATTTCCAGTGAGGGCTGGAGAGAGCTTCAACAAGTGTAGATGGTTCAGAAGAGAAAGTAGTAAAATAAGTCTTAGGCTTATAGATACTATCTTTGGATCTTGTTTTCATGTGGTGCCTGTTGGTTGGACCTGCATTGTGCTCAGAGGCAACAAATTGTTGAGTAGTATCATGCATATCAATGGTGTCAGTGTGGACAAATTGTTCAATATGCAAATCAATGTATAAATGTCCCCCTGTTATGTTATGTGGTGAAGATTATTGGAACAACTTCTCAGTCAAAGCATTCAAATACCTGACGTGGAAAAGAGAACATGCATGATAATGCAAAAAGGAAAATAGCTGGCTTTAACAAAAAGACAATCTAACATGCTTAACCGTCCAGATGAAGACATGTCTCCTCCAAACCCTAACTTAGGTTATGACAACCATCATATAAATATCCATTTTACATAGATGAGAAAATGTTGGGAAAAACAGATATGGATTATGCTGTAAAGTCATATCAACAGATTCTTGAAAATGCAAAGCCTATTTTTGATGTTTGATCTTATTGATTTCAGCTTGATGTTATTGTTCTTTTCTAATTATGGTATTAGAGCTTAGGCTCTGATTACCTCTAGTTGGTCCGCATTTATTGCCTTCACATGGCTCTCCCTATTCAAACACATGAGCATGTCACACAACTACAGAACCAACTTATTACAACCAAGCTAAATGAAGGAAATTTTTTGATATGGGAGCACCAAATCCTGACAACCATCAGAGGCTATGATTTATTTGGTTTCTTGAATTGAGAAACTCCACCTCCTGATAAGCTAGCCTGAGATCCAGTCAGCAATGAGATCACAGTCAACAAGTCTTACTTAAACTGGGTTAAACAAGATCAACTCATAGCCTCATGGCTATTGTCTTATCTATCAGAACCCATATTGGTTACTACAGTTGGGTTGAACACAACCAAAGAGTTCTGGGATTGTCTTAAAAGGAGTTTTTCTAGCCATAGTTTGGCAAAGCAGATGCAACTGAAACTTGAGCTTCAAACCCTAAGGAAAGGAAATCTGAAGATTAGGGAAAACAAGGTCAAAGGAATTTGTGACATATTAGCTGCAGCAGGATAGAAAATTGAGGAAAATAATCAAGTGTTGCATCTTCTCTCAGGTTTTGGTCAAGAATATAATCCAGTTGTAGTGAATCTGACCTCTAGAACAGAAAAGTGCTCTATGATAGAAGCTTACTCTATCTTACTTAGCTTTGAGAGCATAATGGAAAGCTTTGAAAAGGATGCTGACTCAGAAGGTTCATACTTTGCTGCAAATCTGGCCACACATTCTCAGTCCAGAGGAAGAGGCTTCAATGCAAATAGAGGAAAATCAAGTAATAGGTTTAACAACTTTAGAGGAAGAGGCTCAGGGAGAGCAGGACCATTTAGAGGTCGAGGTGGTAGATCCTACTCCAACCAAAACAGGCAAAGGTGTCAAATCTGTAACTACAACAATCATACAACAAATGAATGCTATTTTAGGTTTGATCCCAACTTCATCTCTAGGGATTCAAATCAATCTTCCTCTAATGCATCTTCAAGTGGTGTGAATGATCCCTCAGCTCATGTGGCAAGCTTTGGCTCTCCAGGAAATGAAAATTCTCAAGATTATTATTGGTTCCCAGATTCTGGAGCTACACATCATCTCACTAATGATTTTCTGAACTTAAATGTGGCCAGTGATTTCCAAGGCAGTGAAAGAGTTCAAACAACTAGTGGTTCAGGTATGAGTATAGCTCTCCTTGGTAATTCTATGGTAAAATCCCTTCATCATCTAATCCTCATGTTTTCTTACTTAACCATCTCATGCATGTTCCTCAGATTACTAAAAACCTTCTTAGTGTTTCACAATTTGCCAAAGACAATTCTGTCTTTTTTGAATTTCACCCAAATTTATGTTTTGTGAAGGATCTCAAGACCGGTGTCCCTCTACTCCAAGGCGCATTTAAAGATGGTCTCTATTGCTTCAAGCTTATTAAAACTCAACAAAATCCATCTTTTCCTTTGTCTTTTATTTCACCTTCATGTTTTCAGACCTTTTCAAATTCAGTTCCCTCAAAAAATGTTGTTAGCTTGGATGTTTAGCACAAAAGATTTGGCCATGCCTCATATGATATTGTTAAGAAAGCTTTACAAGGTTGTAATATTTCCTTTCATGGCAATACAATTAAATCTTTGCGTGATGTTTGTATGCAGTCTAAATTCCATAAACTTCCATTTCTTGATTCTGAATTTAAAGATTGTAAACCTTTTGACCTTGTCCACTCAGATTTGTGGAGTCCATCTCCTGTGATCTCTCACAAAGGTTTTAGATATTATGTAAGCTTTATAGTTCATAGTTCCAGGTTGTTTGGTTTTACTTGCTCAAATCAAAATCAGATACTCACTCAGCTTTTCTTCACTTTTCTGCCTTGATCCAAAATCAATTCAACACCACAGTCAAAACTTTTCAATGTGATAGAGGGGGAGAATTTCAGGCTCTTAAATTCATTTTCTCTCAGAAAGGTATTAACTCTCAAGTTTCTTGTCCATATACCCCAGAGCAAAATGGCCCTGCAGAAAGGAAGCATAAACACATTGTCCAAGTTGGACTTTCTTTGCTTTTTCAATCTAATCTCCCTTTTTGTTATTGGGATGAAGCATTTTCTAGTGGCACTTACCTTATAAACCGTACTCCCAGTAAAATTTTGAATCATATTTTACCTTTTCAAGCCTTACATCATCACAGGCCTTCATATGACCATCTCAGAACTTATGGATGCTTGTGTTAATCTTTGCTCAAACCTTACAACAAGCATAAGCTGCAACCAAGGAGCTTGCCTTCTGTTTTTCTAGGGTGCAGCCCAAATCACAAGGGTTACAAAGTTTTTCTCCCAGATAAAAGGATCATCTCTAGACATGACCTTTTTTATGAAAACACATTTCTTTTTTTCCAAATCTTCATCCAATATCACTTCAGATACACATGTTGATGCATTATCCCCTTCACTTATGCCTACCATCCTTCCTTTCATCCCACCTGTAAAATATCCCACCATTTCTTCATCTTTAAATACCTCTCACAACAATAATAACCCTCCATCACCTATGTCTTCAGTTCACTCTACCCCTTCCCAATCTGTTCATACTATTCATCCCCTGCCCACAACACTCATTCACATCATTCATCCTCAACTAATTCTCCATCTTCTTCTCACAATTCTTCCTCTATACCTATTGGGCAAATTATCATAGGTAAAACAACATGACTCTACTAATCATATGGCTGCAGGAGCTCACCCTATGATCACAAGCTCAAAGGCTGGAATTTTCAAACCAAAGGTTTTGACTACTCAGGTTAATCCTTCTATCTTTGAAACTGAACCATCAAGTGCTCAAGAAGCTCTCATATCTCCTGCATGGAAGGCTGAAATGCATAAGGAATATGATGCATTGATGAAAAACCGCACTTGGACATTGGTTCCTGCTCTACCCCATCAGAACATTGTTGGCAGTAAATGGGTTTTCAAGTTAAAAACTGACCTTGATGGCACCATACCAGACTAGTGGCTAGGGGTTTCAATCAAGATCCTGGAATAGATTATGCTGAGACTTTTAGCTCACTAGTGAAGCCCACCACCATCAGAGTGATCCTCTTCAATGTTGTCTCCCTTGGTTGGGCCCTTCATCAAATTGACATAGATAATGCCTTCCTTAATGGGGATCTAGACAAGGATATCTTTATGTCACAACCTCAAGGTTTTGAAATAAATCCTCATCTTGGACTTGCCTGCAAATTACAGAAATTCCTTTATGGTCTTAAGCAGGCCTCAAGAGCTTGGTCTACAAAATTCAGTTATACTCTTCTTGATCTTGGTTTCAACAGTTCCAAAGTAGATACTTCCCTGTTTTACAAGCATCATAATGGTTCATCAATCTTTATTCTTGCTTATGTCGATGATATCATCATCACTAATAGTCACCCTACCCTCATTCAGTCCACAGTTCACTCACTCTCTCATTTCTTCTCTTTAAAGGATCTTGGTCCTTTAAACGACTTCTTGGGAATACAGGTTTCCTATACTTTAGATGGCCTTTTACTTGATCATTCTAAGTATATTGAAGACATTCTTGACAGAGCTGGTATGAAGGAGGGCAAACCCATCAGTACACCTATGGATAGTCATCCACCTCTATCAAAATTAGATGGCTAACCCTTAAGTAATGAGCAGTTCTATAGACAGATAGTTGGTTCTTTACAGTATGTGACACTTACTAGGCCAGATGTTGCCTTCAGTATCAACAAAGTTTGTCAATTTATGCATGCTCCTCTTGACAAACATTAGAAGGCAGTAAAAAGAATTTTTAGGTACTTAGCATGGACTATGGATTATGGCATAAGAATAAACAAATACAAAGATTTCAGGATAACTAGATTTTCATATGCAGATTGGGGATCAGATGTTGATGATAAAAGATCCACAACTGGATTATGTGTCTATATAGGTGGAAATTTGATCTCTTGGAGTTCAAAGAAACAGGGAATGGTTTCATGATCCACAACCGAGGCTGAATACAAAAGTGCTGCTCAAATAACTTGTGAAATGATGTAGTTGCATTCATTAATGGATGAGCTGAACATTAAAACTCAAAGGCCAAGCATTGTTTGGGTTGATAATAGAGGATCAGTGTGTTTGGCAAGCAATCTGGTCAATCATTCAAGAACCAAGCATTTGGAACAAGTTAATTATCTCTGTCTAACACCTTCCCGCTGTTGAGCAAATTGCGACATCTTCACAAAAGCTTTGACGGGACAATTCCTTGCATGGCTTAGAAACAAGTTAATGATCACATCAAAGAATGCATATAATTGAAGGGGGCTATTGGAACAACTTCTCAGTCAAAGCATTCAAATACCTGACGTGGAAAAGAGAACATACCTAATAATGCAAAAAGAAAATAGCTGGTTTTAGCAAAAAGACAATCTAACATGCTTAACTGTCCAGATGAAGACATGTGTCCTCTAAACCCTAACTTAGGTTATCTCAGCCATCATATAAATATATATTGTACATAGGTGAGAAAATGTTGGAAAAAACAGATTTGGGAAATGTTTTAAAGTCATATCAACAGATTCTTGAAAAATGCAAAACCTCTTTCTGATGTTCGATTTTATTGCTTTCAGCTTGATGTTATTGTTCTTTTCTCATTAAAGATGATGAATATGATGATGATGGTGATGATGATGGTGATCTTGAGGCAGGTGTCTGTGTGTGAGGGGAATGAGTTGGCTAGTTTTGGTGAGGTGAATAAGTTTCTGAGTTCTGGTGAGGAGGTGAGGGAGGAGGTGGTGAGTTTGACTGATATGGTGAAAGGATATATGATTGGAAGGTTGTAAAGATTGAGGGTTATTGGGATGTAATGAATCAACAACCGGTGTTGGAGGATATGTTTTAAATGGAAAAATATGTTCATAAAAAACAACATGCCTTGTGAGGATAATTTTGTTGCTTGGCAAAAGAACTTTGCATCCTTTGAAACCTGGACTATAACCAATAAAAGTAGAAGGAAGACTTCTTGTTTCAAGTTTGTGGGAGTTATATGGTTTCATGAGAGTGAAACAAAGGCAACCAAAAGATTTT
This sequence comes from Striga hermonthica, assembly GCA_902706635.1. Taxonomy (NCBI): domain Eukaryota; kingdom Viridiplantae; phylum Streptophyta; class Magnoliopsida; order Lamiales; family Orobanchaceae; genus Striga; species Striga hermonthica. The sequence continues at coordinate 8,344,664 of CACSLK010026072.1, forward strand.
AAAAAGGAATCATTTGGCTTCAGTTCTGTTAATGACTCCGTAGGTGACAGGAAGTTCAAGGATTTCTGAGGTATTTTATTAAGAAGAAAGGTTGTTGTTGAAAAGGCTTCATCCCAATAATGCAAAAGGAGGTTTGACTAAGTAAGGAGGGCAAGGCCTGTTTGGACAAGGGACCTGTGTTTCCTTTCAGCAAGTCCACTCTATTCAGGAGTGTAAGGATATGAGAATCTATGGTGAATTCCTGATGAAGAGAGCAAGTCTTTAAGAGCTAAGAATTCACCTCTACCATCACTTTGAAAGGTTTTTATAGTGGTTTTATACTGATTTTCAATGAGGGATTTAAAGTGAATGAAAGCATTCTTGGTGTCTGATTTCTATTTTAAAAGATACATCCAAGTGAATCTAGTTGAGTCATCATTGAAGCTCACCTAGTATTTTTATCCTTTGTGGGAAATGACAGGTGAGGGACCTCATAGGTCTGAATGTATGAAGTCAAATGGTTTGTAAGTGTGTGAATCAGATAAAGGAAATGAGAGTTTATGGAATTTTGTTTTGCATACAAGTAGAGCATAAAGAAGTTCTCTTATCATCATGAAAATGTACATTACAATGCTGAAGAGCTTTCTTAACAATATCAAAGGCAGGATGTCCTAATCTAGAATGCCAGACTTCCAAGCATAAGGATCTTCTTGACTCAGCAACATTGCAACTTGATTGAAAGAAATTCAAATGAGAACAACTACTTTTCTGGAGAAACTAAGAATAACTCTTGGACTTCACGAGTTGAAATTTGTAGAGACAATTTTCAAGATTCCCTTGTTGAAGTATTTTCTTTGATTTGAGGTCCTTCACAAGACAAGATTGAGGATAAAATTCAAAGTAAACTCTATTATCCTTGGAAAACTGAGCAACACTTATCAGATTTTTGTTTAAGGTTGGAACATGATGCAAGTTATTGAGGTGAAGAGTGTGTTTATGGAAATACAGTGGGACATTTAATCAAAGCTTTACCATAATGAGCAATTGTCATACCTGAACCATTTGCAGTTTGGATTCTTTCAGTTCCATGATAGTCTGCAACTAAGTTTAGATTCCCAAGATCATAAGTGAGGTGATTAGTGGAGCCTGAGTCTGGGTACCAGCTGGTATCTTGTGTTCCCTCTGAGGCAATTTCATAGTTAGTCCTAGCATAGTTGGCTGAGAAGGAGTTGTTTCCACCTTAGCTATTTCCTTGGAAGTTGCTGTTTCCACCATGTTGGGTTTTAGGAATAAAATCACTGTCAAACCTATAGTAACACCTCTCAGCAATGTGGTTATTGTAACCACAGATCTGGAATCTTGGTCTATTTTCAGAAGAGCTGCCACCTCTTCCACTAAAGTTTTTGTTTCTTCCTGTCCTCTTCCTCTATTAGCTTGAAAGTGGTTGCTGGCTCTTCCTCCTTTATTAGACATGAACCCTTTTCCTCTATTACCTCCTTGAGTTGCCATGTTGGCTACAAGCTGAAAGCCTTCTCCAAAGCCAGTTGCTTTCCCAAATGATTCAATTCTTGCCTCAAAATTATGAATTACTGAGTAAGCTTCAATCAGAGAGCATATGTCAGCTCTTAATGTGATGGAGACTACCACAGGGTTGTATTCAATTCCAAGTCCAGCCAATAAGTGGAGAATCTGGTTACTTTTAGTGATGTGATGAAAAGTATGAAACAGATTTTGGAAAGCAGATCTGCCATTTTCACCAAAATATTTCACCAAAATACTCAAAAGGCATGAATAGGGTTCACATTGCTGCTGCATACAATAATTCTATATATATATATATATAAGTTTCTCACGTGTCATTCTCTCTC
>CACSLK010026072.1:8411856-8424280 GCA_902706635.1 Striga hermonthica
AAAAAAAAAAAGAATAAAAAGTGAGTTCGCGAGGAGGTATGGATTAGGCTCCTCTTATTCCGAGCCATTCGTGGATTGGGATAATGCGCCCGGAAAACCGATCTAGGAAACTCGGGGAAACCCCTCGAGGTTAAACCTAGATCATCTCGTCCGGAAACCTCGTTTGAAAAAAGAAGCTCACGAAATGAGTTCGTGAGAGTCGACGGGATTAGGCTCCTCTTGGCTCGGTTAATCTCCTAGATAGATCGGGTCAATGAGCACGGGAAATCGGCCTAGGAGACTCGGGGACAAACCCCGAGGTTAAATCTAGGTAATAATCGTTCTAACGGCTCTCATTTGGAAAAAGTGACTCATTTAAAAAAATAATAATAAATAATAAAAATAAAAGAGAGAAGAAAATTCGGGAGTTGGCCTATTGATCTCATGCTTACTATCTCATGTTTTGTAGATCGTTTATGGTTTTTGCATGTATATATGAATTATGGGTTTGACTCGAGTGATCATTTGTGGAATGACTTGGGTGAGTTTTTGTTTCATTTGATTCATTATGTGGGGACCGTGTCTCGGATTGGATTTTGATTTTGGGATAACCGAATGATAGTGAAAGTTTCATTTTACATGTTCGTTAATCTTGGACCGTTCGATTTATCTCTTCGAGTTATTTGTTATTTTGTTTGCTTGAGGACAAGCAAAGAGCTAAGTGTGGGGGAGTTGTTTGTTATGTTTTTGTGCTTATTTTTATGTGTTTATATGTGTGTTCGAGTCGGTTTTAGGTTCGTTTTAGTGTCAACCGGTCTATTTTATCATTTTTCGTGTGTTTTTATATTTCCTTTTTTATTTTGTATTTTGGCGTACTTGTCCGTGCTTTTGATATATTTTCAGGTCTATTTCGAGGATGAAGAGAGAGTCGAGCCAGGTTCCGAGATCATTCTCAAGAAATTCGAGTAAATTCCGAGTATTTCGAGCCATTCCAGACGAATCATTGTCGATCGAGTATATCGAGCCTTAGCCATTGCCCCGCACGCACGCGCAACACTCCGCACGCACGCACAACGCCCACAGCACCAAGCCAGCTCACCCACTCGCGTGCTCGCGGTAGCTCTCGCGAGCTCGAGAGTCCGCCACGCTTCATCATGCTGCGCGCCGCGAGCTCGCGGAAACCATGACGCAGTCGAGAGTGCGCATGGTAGTCACGCCGCGTGCTCGCGGCAAATCCCGCGCCGTCGAGAGTGAAGAGTACCGCCCGCGCCCCGCCGCTGTCCTACACTCGCGACCTCGAGGATTCCAGTGCGCCATCGAGAGCATCCTTGCCCGCACCCGTGCGCCGCGCCAGCCACCGTCCACGACCTCGCGGAAATGCCCTCGACGTCGAGAGTGCCGCATGCATGCACGCCTGCACCAATTGTCACATGCGAGCTCGTGGACTTCGTAGCTAGCTCGAGAGTGTCCCATTAAATCTGCGCATTTTAGTGTGTGTTTTGAGTAGTACTATGAATATTTTTGTTCCTTTGCATTTTGGGGATCCATCTCTCATTTTTTCACTTTTCCCACTTTGGGAAATTAGCTTATGTTTATTTTTGCTCTCTAGATTAGGAGTTTATGCTATTTTCTGGGAGATTTTCTAGCGACTTCGGTTTCTTTCAAGTTCCGAGCTTTTGACTCCGTTTTTCATCGTCTACGCAATGGAAGATTGAGTATTTAGTTTTAAAGCTCTTTACTTCGGTTTTTGCTCCGTTTTTACTTATAATATTCATTAGGGTAAATTTGGATTTGATTGATGATGGTGGAAATGCTTGTACTTGATTGCTTGCTCGAGTAAATAGAGTAGTTAATTGCTCGTTGATCTCGGTTAGACGACTAGGGTTAGCAATCTAATGCTCGTAGCTCGTTTATTCTGTATGTCGATTGATTATCATTCCGTTATGGTTATGACATGGAACTCCGGTGATCTAGTTTGCTAATTGCTCGTCATTTGATCTTGCTTTTAGTTAATTGCTCGTTTTTAAGTGCTCGTTTAGTGTTAATCAACCACCCAATCAATTGCTTAGAATGTTTAGAATTTTATTTTTCATTTTTGTGATTTGGACGATCATTTAGTAGATAAAGCTCCGAATAGTCTTCCCTCGAGATCGACCCGAGTCGGGTAACTCGGTCATCCCTTGCCCACCATATCTTTACTAAACAACACCCTATGATGCTTCCCAAAGAGACAATGATCACAAGGATTTAGTTTTCACTTGAGTTTTGTACAGCGTCGATCTCACTGTGCCTCTAGCAGCTAACAATGATCTTTGGGTAAGCCTCCATGTACCGCTACCAAAATTGTTAGTATAGCCTGCTAGATCCAATACATGCACAGAGATCAAATTCAAACGTAAGTCAAGTACATGTCGTACGTCCTTCAGTGTTATTGTGCACCCAATATTAGTTTGAATGCACACATCACCAACTCCCACAATATTTGCAATGCTGTTGTTGCTCATCTTTACTCTACCAAAGTCTCCTTCTTTGTATAGTGAAAAAAATTCCTTGTGAAAGGTTACTTGGTAAGATGCAGCTGAGTCAATGACCCATTCAACACATGAATCTGCAACATAACACTCTTCTTCTTCAACGGAGAGCAACACCACTTCCCTATTGATCACAGGAATTGCAGTATTTTCATCGTTCTCTGATATGTTGTTCCTCTGATCTATGTTCTTCCAGGCTTTGCAGTTTCTTTTGATATGCCCTTCTTCACCGCAGTGATAACACTTGAATTTTTTCCTGGGTTGAGATTGTGATTTTTCTCTGGATTTGTTATTCCGGCCTCTGCTTTTACTTATCCCCCTGGTATTTGTGACCAGCTCTTGGGAGCTGCTTGCCTCGGAGTCTTTTTTTTTTTCTTCATTAAACATATTGTCTTTGACTTGGGTCAAAGTCAGTTTTCCTTCAGGAGATCATTGTGCCTCTAGCAACAAACCTCTAGATCATTGTTAGCTGCTAACACTTGATTTTTCGATAATAATCACAAGGATTTAGTTTTCACTTGAGTTTTGCTCAAGAAGACCACCAGAGTCTCCCAACTATCCGGTAAAGAACTCAAACGTAACAACGCCTGCAGTTCTTCATCAAGTTTCATCTCCATGGTAACAAGTTGATTTACCATATCTTAAACTCATTCAAGTGTTCTGCAACTGATCTTTCATCCCGATATTTTAATTTACAAGCTTTCTAATGACGAAAGCTTTATTCTGTACAGTCTTCCTCTGATACATTTGTTCAAGTTTATTCCACAGAGTATGGGCTTTCGACTTTGTGGCAACATGGTGGAATATGCTGATATCCACCCACTGCCTGATTAGACTCATTGCCTTTCTGTGTAATTTTTTCCAATCGTCATCCTTTACATCATCTGGCTTGATGTCTCCCTTTTCTACAGGATCATACAGATCTTTATAGAAAAGTATGTCCTCCATTTTTAGCTTCCATATGGAGTAATTTCTTGCTGTCAGCTTCAACATGGTACTCACGTTCTCCTTCATTTAATTTACACAGGTCGATACAGAGCCCAACCTGTCTCTGATACCACTTGTTGGGCTCAAACGCGCAAATGTGGAAGGTGTAAATTAAAATCCAATGTGAAATGGTGAAAAATAATCTCAATCTCAGTAACTCAAGAATGACAAAAGAAATCTCTTGCAATAAAACAAGAATAATTTTTTTATGATGTGGAAGATCAGATTAAACTGCGACCACAGAGCATACTAAGAATATCCAAAATAAATAAAATATGCAAGAAAAATGACACTAAGATTTAACGTGGATAAACCTCCAATGTCGAGGAAAAAACCACGGGACAACCTCCGAAAAATTTCACTTTATTTTCATTATAATTACAATATTTTTTCACACTTCACTACACTAGAAATGTAAAATATAGTGAGCCAATGAGACCTCACTCCTATTCAAATATTACGAACAAGGAGTAATAGAGATGATACCTAACCCGGTATATTTTTTCCACACTCACATGATTTACTCAAACACTCTATTTTTATCTCACTGAAAAATAACACTCACAGAAACTGATTGTTGTTTATGTTCCTTATTTTTTTTTCTCGCTCTTAGTGTGTTTGTTTCAGGAAGATGTCCCCTCTATTTATAGAGGGGAAATGTTAAATGTGAACAAATGAAGCATCCTTTTTTCTTTCAATAATGCGGCTTCTTCCTTCCTTTTTCTTTTCACTAATGGTGGGCTAAAGCCACCAAAGTTGCCTGGACTCACAATCAACCCTCTTAATTTTATATTAAATCAACTTTAATTATTTTATTTTAAATATTATTTTAATATAAACTCAAATTCGTACAAACAACTAATTATACCAAATTATTCAAAATTTACCACATATTAAAAAAAAAAAAAAAAAAAGAAACTCGTTTTTATGGATATATTTGTATCCAACCACAAATATCCAAAAGTTTGTTTGTTCTAGTTATCATCCTCAAGTTTAATTTATGGGAATGGCTACCGTTTCGTTACGAAATCAATTGTAAATTTTCCAAAGATCTCTCTCTGAAATTGTATTCCACGATCGTTATAAGGCATTATCCAATTTTCTATTCAAAATTGGCCTACTGCATACCAATAATTTGCCGAAATACATTTAATTTTCTACTATATTTTTATTCAACTTTCCCCAACGAATTATGGTATCACAATTGGTCAGAGAAATAATTTCACTTAATTCAATAAATTCAATTCCAAAATAATAGATACTGTAAAATATATATATGAACATACCTCTTTGTTGGGGGATTGTTGAGCTTCAATCGCGTTGTAGCTGCTTCTGTGATATCTTTCCAGCGTTTTGACCATGCTAAATTAATAATATTTATTATTTGTACGCACATTAAAAAATAAAAATAAAAATAGCAATAAAAATAAAATTGTTAATTAAAACTGAAAAACACCAAAATATAAAGTGTAATCATTTGAGCTGAACATAAAAATGTTGCAAAAATAAAAAATAAAAAATAAAAAATCGTTGCAATTTAAATTAGTAGTTGATTATTTTAGTGTTAATTTCAAGTTTTACTTTATACAATAAAATGGGGCTGAACTTATGCAATAACCAGCGGATAATATGGTGAAGAGCTTTATTATTATCTTTACTGAAAATACACGTGACACAGGGAATTAATTAATTAATAAAGAGAAATAAAAATGTCTATATTTTTTATATTAGAAAAAATATTGGTGTGGAAATACATGGTAAAGATATTTTGATACATAATAAAAAAGGCTCTAATTTAACTGAATTTTTTTAGAATACATGGTAACTAAAGATATTTAATTTTCTTTATGGTATAAATTTATGTAAATATTAGTTATCAATATCTCAATCTCCATTATCAGTTAATTAAACCTTGTAAATTTGTCACCAGGAATCCAAAGACAAAACCCTAATACTGTTTAGGCCATCAATTCCCCCATTTTTCCTCTTGTGATATAATAATAATTTCAAGAAAAATAAAATTAATTATACAAAAATATATTAAAATATATATATATATATATAATAACAAAAACAAGAATTATTGTATTATTTGTTTTTTTTTTCGGAACGATATAAATAACTATAAATAAAACGCACAAATGTGCAAAGGTACAACCCCTAGCTGAACTACGAAGCACAAAAGCTAATAATATTATTTTCCTAAGGATTTTTGTTACAGTTAGTTTTTCTATTTCTTTTCTTCATAGATTTATATATATTCTTGAATAACAAAATAAAACAAACATTGTATGATAAAAAAAAAAATCAATTTAAATAATAATAAATAAAAAAAAAATAAGAAGAAGAAGACATATATATATATACCTAGAGGAGCTGCAGAACTCATAGAGTTTGCCTTTGTTGGAGAAGATAATAAGAGCAACTTCAGCATCACACAAAATGGAGAGTTCATAAGCCTTCTTCAAAAGTCCATTCCTTCTCTTTGCAAAAGTCACCTGTCTGTTTATCTTCTTCTCTATTCTCTTCAGCTCCACTTTCCCTCTCCCCATATTAATACTTATATATATATATATATATTATATATTATATATTATATATTTTTTATGTACTATATATACTTGGTGTATATTTATGTTATTTGTTTTTTTTTATTTATTTGTTTGTTTATGTACTTTTTGGGTGGAGATCCTTTATGTGTTGTACTGATCTTTTATTTTTTTTCCTATTTTTCTCATTGTTTTTTTTTGGGTAAGGTTTTCTTCTGTTGTCTTTCCTCTTTATTCAATTCTCCTTCTCCTATGTGTGTGGTTAATTTTGAAGGAAATGTTGATCTTTTTGTGGGTAGGGCTTAGGTTTCCTCATGTATCATTATCATTTCTTACATATCCATACTTTTTTTTTTTTTTCAAAACAAGCAACACCCCATGAGGGTAGGGTTAAGGCCGAATCCCCAACTTGTATATAAAAAAGCTTTAAATGGGTTGAAAAGTCACAAAGATACAAGACCAATGTCTGATATACTCAAGTCAAAAGAAAAACCAAAACACAAAAGCAATAAAATATACAAAGAAAAACTGACAACTGCAACGAAAAATACAAAAATAACATATCCTGATCCATACTTATGTATTAGCTTTGGACAGAAATGGATCAAAATTGATGAAGAAAAAATCAAGCCATATAATAAATCTTCCTTGAAATTCATTATTTTAGACCAAAATTAATTAGATTGGCCAAACCATCTAATTAATGTTATTTTATTTTTTTTCATATGTATATATATAAATATATAACTCATATAGAAACTGGCAAATGTCTTACTTAGAAAAAATATTAAAAATAATTATGACGCCAGCAAAATTACATCTTCTGCTTTTGGCGTATTTTTCTGTGTCTTTTAGTGTTTTATAGGTCCTTTTGTTGTTCGAGTTTGAAAGAGGAGGAACCGAGCCAAGTCCCGCGCATGTGAGTTGAAAACCGAGCACGTCATTTCCGTCCATTTCCAAACATTTTTGTCACAAGTCCCATGAAGTCCGAGAACAATGAAAGTGACCCGAGAGATTTCTACCGATGCCCGACTAATTTGAGTTTTTACCAAGGCTCATGTGTCGTTTTCTTGTTAACCATAGTTAATTTTGATTGTTTTTTTGTTATCCATAGTTAATTTTGAAAGTGGTGGTATGGTTAGTTGTTAGTGGAAATTTAAGTTTAAATTAAAATAATATTTAAATAATTAAAGTTAATTGATGTAAAGGAAGAGAAAAATGATTAGAAGTGATGGTCAGTTAAAATTATGTAAATGGATAAAAATTGAATTAAAAGTTGATGTGGTGTATAAAAATGATTGATTGATACTATTTAATTATTATTAAAATATTCACTTGTGAGTTGTCTCACATCGTTGGGCTTTAGTTGGGCTTCAGCTGGGCTTTCCCTGTTGTGGTGCACTTCATGTGCGTGGGACCGCACCCGTTTTCTCTTTGTTTTTTACAATTATATTGATGATAGTGTAGTTGAATTAAAGTTGAGTTCAATTTGAATTATAATTAGTTTTTTACTAGTTAAGTTTATATCAAATCAAATGCTTTAGTAAAGAAAAAAGGGTAGGCTAGAAAGAGACACATGACTCGAATAGAGTAGAATAGGTTGTGCATATTTTATTTTAAACAGTACAAAAGTGTGGTGAAAATCCCGGGCTTCCAAGCATAGATAATTTGATGCTGATCATTATTATTCCACATTGATAACTGCTGGACAAATCTGTCCGAGTGCTTCACAAGCTGTCTCCCATAATACAAAAGCTTTTTGCAATATAGTTTCATCTAAACGAAGAGGTTTAGCGCAGTGGCGCATACCTCGCTCGGCGTATCTCATATTTCGAGTTTGAGTCATTGGGAGGGGAATTAGAGAACCAGTATTACTCCTCTTGTGTGTGTGAGAGAAAAAAAAAATATATAGTTTCATCTATATAATATAATAATCCACATTAAAATACAAACCAATACTAAATTCAATATTATTGCAACTAGTTATGGACTATTTATGTCACTTAAATGTAGGGTATGCAATTTTATGAGCCGGCAAATTAGTAAATTGGCTAGCAAGTTATTATACACATTAAGAGACGTCGATTTGGCATATTGATTTTCATGAAACAAATATAGATTAAAAACGTTGTCAAATTATCGATCTTACAAATTATATATAAATTAATTCATAGTAAAACCAGAAATAATAATATTATAATGTACCGCCAAAGTTTTAGATCACATTTTAGGTTTGAAGTAATTAATATATAGAAGGGGAACCAACCAAAAGTATGGGAATATAACTAACTACCGCCGACCCATGAAAGAAGGGGTGAGCATGGGTCATGGATTGGTACGGTCCTTATCCAAGTTTGGAGATTATTAGAATCAATTTTTGAAACTGTATTAAAAAATTGGTTCGGTTTGATTCAGATATTTTCATTTTTCGGTTCGGTTCGGTTCTCGGGGCTATTAAAACAATTCGATTCGGTTCGGATATTCAAAGATTACTAATTATCTTTCAAATTTTTGTGAATGGCTACCTAGTTATATTATAATTTTTATATTTTTTTTTGAATCCAACATTCATCAATACTTTTTTTTATCGGTAAAATAAAATTTTATAGATCAAAGTTGATGTTACATCGACCGTCACATGGCATACAAAAGCAAAGTGCACAGTCAAATCTCGACTCCTCACTCGCTAATCAAAATAATGAGAGACAAACCATAGGTCGGTTGCTCAGCTCAAACTAATATGAAACACTGATAAGATCTGAAATTGAGCGATTGAAATAGAGAGATGAAAGATTGGGGAAGATGAGCGTAGAGAGAGAAAGGAGAAAAATCTTATTTCAGAAAAGTGAAAAAGTGTTTACAAAGGGGAGAGCAAAACCTATTTATACTAAACCTAATTACATCTAAACAGGCCACAACAATTAACAATAGAATGAGAAAAGCCCAATGCTAAAATATAAAATAAGGCCCAAACAATACACATTTACATAAAAGCCCAAGTTATACATATACACTAATACCCCCCCGCAAGATTAACATGGATGTTATTCATGTTAATCTTGGAAAGCAGATGAGAAAATAGGAGCTGGGGTAGAGGCTTTGTAAATAGGTCAGCCACTTGTTCCTTGGTGTTGATGTGCTGGAGATGGATAAGTCCTTCAGCAATCTTCTCTCGGATTAAGTGACAATCGATTTGTATGTGTTTGGTTCTCTCGTGAAAAACAGGATTGTTAGCAAGGGCAATGGCTGATTGGCTATCTGAAAATAAAGAAACTGGACAAGAGTGAGATAAATGAAAATCATCAAATAGGTAAGTCAGCCATTGTATTTCACATGAGGTTGTGGCTAATGCCCTGTATTCAGCTTCTGCTGAAGATCGGCTAATGGTACTTTGTTTTTTAGACTTCCATGAAATGAGAGAATTTCCCAAAAAAATAGAATAACCTGTGACACTTTTTCTGGTATCTAAGCAGCTTGCCCAATCACTATCACAATATGCTATTAACTGTAAAGATGATTGTCTGGGAAAGAATATACCTGTACCAACTGTACCTTTGATGTACCTTAGCACTCTATGAGCTGCAGATAAATGAACCTTTGTAGGTTTGGATAAGAACTGACTGAGAGACTGTACACTATAGCATAAATCAGGTCTAGAAATAGTCAAATAGAGTAATCTCCCAATTAATCTTCTATATTCAGTAGCATCAGTGAGTTCACAATTGTCAGTGGCAGCACACAATTTCAGAGTGGCAGACATAGGAGTAATAGCAGGTTTAGAAGCTAAAAAACCAGTGTCTGAGAGAATATCAAGGGCATACTTTCTTTGACACATGTTTATGCCTTTATCAGAGTGGGAAAATTCTAAACCAAGTATGTATTTCAACTTGCCAAGATCTTTTATAGTAAAACAGGAATGTAAATGATTTTTAATCAACTCAATATCTGTCAAATTATTACCAGCAAGGATGACATCATCCACATAAACAAGTAAAGCCATAAAAGAAGAGGTAGTAGAGTTAAACATAGTAAATAAAGAGCAATCAGCAGTAGATTGTTTAAAACCATAAGATATCAGACAAGATGTAAGTTTTTGAAACCATTGCCTAGAGGCTTGTTTCAAACCATAAAGACTTTTGACCAATTTACACACCCTGTTATCAGAACAGTAACCAGGAGGAGGAGTCATATAAACTTCCTCCTCTAAATCACCATGTAAAAATGCATTGTTGACATCCAATTGATGGAGGTGCCAATTTTTAATGGAAGACAAAGCAATTAAAAATCTGACAGTTGAAATTTTTGCTACAGGAGAAAAAGTTTCAAAATAGTCAATTCCTTCTTCTTGTGTGTAACCCTTAGCTACTAGTCTAGCTTTGTACCTTTCTATACTACCATCTGAATTATACTTGATTTTGTAAACCCATTTACACCCAATGCAATGCTTACCATTTGGTAAATCAGTTAAAATCCATGTGTTGGTTTTTTCTAAAGCATCTAATTCTTTTTGCATTGCAGCTTGCCATAAAGGATTTTTAGCAGCTTGAGCATAAGTTTTTGGTTCAAAATTTTCAGAAATAGCAGCAGTAAAGCAAGAATGTTCAGTGGAAAGTTGACTAGTAGATAAGTAAGATGAGATGGGATATTTAGGGGATTTCCCAGTTGTGCAGAAAGATGTGTTAGAAGAGGAGGTTGGAATGGAGTGATCATAAATGCTGAGGTAAGAGGGAGGTTTAGAAATTCTGGATGATTTTCTTCTGGGTGGGGATGTATTTTGAGAAGATGTGTGTTGAAGATTTGTAAGAGATGGTGCTGATGATGGTTGAGTAGTTGTGTCTGTATGGGTTGTAGGAGAAGGAACAGACATTGTAGCAGGTGATGTATTAGATAATAAGGGAGTAGTATCTGGAGTTTGAGATGGAGAAGTGTTGGTCTGGAAATTTGTATGAGGTGTATCTGTGTAGGAAAAATCAGGAGCAGGTGGAAAAAGCTTATCATTTTGAATGGTATTTTGAAAAGGAAACACACTTTCATAAAAATGCACATTTCTGGAGATAAATGTTTTCTTGGTATCTAGATTGTAGAGTTTATATCCCTTACAACCTATTGGATACCCAAGAAGGATGCATTTTGAAGCTCTTGGATCAAATTTGGATCTGTTATTTATCAAAGTAGATGCATATGCAAGGCAGCCAATAACCCTTAGATGATCAAGAGATGGAACTTTTTTGTTTAAAACTTCAAAAGGAGACTTATTTTGTAAAACATGGGTAGGAATTCTATTAATAATATGAGCAGCAGTCATAACACAATCAATCCAGAACTTCAAAGGTAAATGTGCATGAAAAAGAATAGCCCTAGCAACCTGAAGTAGATGTTGATGCTTTCTTTCCACCCTACCATTTTGTTGAGGAGTCTCAACACATGATTTTTGATGCAGAATACCATTAGAAGAATAAAATTCATTAAGCATGAACTCAGTGCCATTATCTGATCTAAGAACTTTTATTTTTATATTGAACTGAGTAAGAATCATGTTGTAGAAATGAGAAATGCTTTGTTTTGTTTCAGATTTAACAGATAAAGGATATATCCAAGTAACCCTAGTGTGATCATCAACAATAGTGAGGAAATACTTATACCCTTCATGTGAGATAACAGAAAAAGGTCCCCATAAGTCACAGTGGATCAAGTCAAAAGGTGCAGATGCAATGGAGGTACTAATAGGGAAAGATAACTTTTTCTGTTTAGAGAAATGGCAGATATCACAAGGTACAAGAGACATATCCTTACAATTAGAAGCTATATGCAATGTTTGAAGCTTAGAGTAAGACAGATGGCCCAATCTATGGTGCCAAGTCTGATTGTTTACAGCAGCAGAACAAACAGATTCATTGTTTACAGGTAAAGTAGATGATACATTGAAATGAGCAACAGAATGGTTAGAAAAATGATATAGCCCATCTGTCAGGTCAGCAGAACCAATCATTTTCTGAGTGGTTGTGTCCTGTAAAAGGCATTTTGAAGAAATGAATTGAACCAGACAATTGGTGGAAGAAACTAATTTAGAAACAGAAATGAGGTTGAAATTGAAACTGGGAACATATAGAGCATCATGTAGTGTTATGTGATCAGATAATTGAACATTGCCTCTGAAACATGCAGATGTGTGGTGACCATTTGGTAAATTGATGTTCACAGAGATAGGAATTGGTGTGGTGGAGAAAAAGGATAAATCACAGACCATATGGTCTGTTGCACCAGTGTCAATAATCCAGGTATTCTTAGTAATAGATGCAGATGCTAGACATGAAATGGATTCAGATATACCTGCAGCATCAGGGAAAGCAGTAGCCACAACAGCATTAGCTCCAGTAG
>CACSLK010026072.1:8456697-8471445 GCA_902706635.1 Striga hermonthica
ATAAGATGTACTTGTAATTATAAATGGATTTACTTGTAATTTCATGACTTTATATAGCCATCTTCAATTAATTGTAGATTTTTTTTTCGGTATTTTACTCGAGGTGATATGTCCATTGCAAATGGAGCTGGAAGAGTCATTGTTGACAATTCTTCTGGCATAGTGCTAATAATGGACTAGATCAAAATGCCTCAATTAAATTCTAGTGCTTCTTCTATTAGTTAAGTCTCTAGAAAAAAAAAATATACCAAACGACGCAATGCACTTTGGGTCGCTATGGAAACAGCCTCCTTGTATAATTACAAGAGTAAGGTCTGCGTACAACTAACCCCCAGACCCCAACCCGTTTGGGAATATACGGGTATGTTGTTGTTGATGTTGTTGTTGTTGTAGTATTTTATTCGAGGTGATTGGGGCTGAATAGAGAGAAGGTTTCGAGACGTTTAGACCTGAAGGTCCCTTTAATGAGCAGCCCTACTCTATACTCGATACTCTATTACTTCTATTCTTCCAGGAGAATTGCTTACTTCTATTCTTCCAAACCTCTAGTCAAGACAGCAATATCATTCTAGTTCACAATTCATCAGAATAAGCTACTTGAATAAATACTGCTATCAATTTAGTTCACAATTAAGCAATTAGACAGAAAATCTAAACAATCCAGTCAATGAAGAAGAGGCCCAATTTCAACTGATTCATAATCTCCTAAAAAAAAAAAAGAAAAAAATGTTACCTTTGGAGTCGAGGGCCGAGGAGCTGCGGAGCTGGGATGTAAGGTACCGAGAGTCGAGGAGCAGGGTCTTTGGAGGTGGAGGATTCGAAGAGCGGGGAATTGGGGAGTGCCGACGAGATGCGTGAGCCGAGCAGGAATCGTCTGACCGGGAGGAGATTGGTTGTGAGGAGGGTGAGGTGGAGCTGTGGAGGCGGCGGAGTTCCTACTCTCGCCGGCCTGTGGTGGAGCCGTGAAGGTGCAGTGGACGCGGCGGAAGGAGTTGGAAACTTATTTTTCTGCGCCACAATCTTTTTTTTTTTTTCTCGTGTAAAAATTATTCTTGTACTTCGTAATCCTATTTGGTGAAAAGAATCATGTTTCGTAATTAGGTTTTGACAAATAATATTGATATATTAATAATTAATAATTTAGGTTTGAACATCTCATTAATTTTATTTATCTAACTTAGATATTTTAATATCGCTTGTACTAATGTAACCCTTTAATTATTTGTAATTTTACATAATGAGGCACTAATATATCCTGACTTTGATTTGTTTCCTTCAATTAGTTATTGAATTGTAAATGTATTTTAAAAGTTGATAACTTTTGTATTTCTTACCGGTTTTACGTATATTATATATCAAATTTAATCATCTTTTGGTGATCTTCGATTTGACATTCATATTGTATATATGAATTAAATAAATTACAATTACCTTTATAATAATAAAAAATAATAATATTTATTAAAATTCATTAGAAAAATAAAATTATTTATCAATTGATAAATTATTTTTAATTAGTTATATGTTGTAAGTTAAAAAATTCTTATAATATAATGCAGGTAAGTCGCACAAATAAAAAGTGTCATACAAAATATATAATAATATATATATTTTTGTAAAAGGTATTTAAAATTTCAACTACTTTTTCTCATTAATTTTATATTTTAAGAAAAAAAATAGCAAGCACCCATGTAATACACTGGTGTTTACTAGTATTAATAATAATTATAATATCGAGTTCAAGTCACCCAATGAAAGAAGTGGGGAACCACTATTGATCCTCTCTTAAAAGAGCAAGAAAAAATATTATAAATTAAAAATGAGGATAAATGATATTAAATAATAATTATAAATTACCGATGTGGGGTTAACATTCATATAATTTACGGTATATCAGTTTATTATAAACAATATAAAATTAACTTGTTCAAGAAAACATAAAATTTGTATGTTTAAACAATTAAAAAATCATAAATTATTATATTAACATATGTAAAATTATCTAAAATTTTCTATTAAAAGATGTGAAGTCACCTACAACTTTTATAAACTACTTCGTAAAGAAAATATAACTAAAAATATTAAAGTTTACATTTGTATGAAAGATGTTTTCTGAATATGACAAGATAAAATATTATATAAAAGTATCTAAAATATTATAAGCCTAAATAAATACATTATAAAGTTTTTGAAAAAAAAAATTACCTAGTATATATAGAATAAATATTGACATGATGCTGAAAACTTCGATGATACTACCGTACATAAAAATTTGAGTATACAAGATTTCAATATTATTATTATTATTATTATTATTATTATTATTATTATTATTATTATTATTATTATTATTATTATTATTATTATTATTCTTTTGGGTAATTTTAGTACAAAAGATTTCAAATTTATATTATTATTCTTTTAAGTAATTTGAGTACAAAAAATTTCAAAATTATTATTATTTTTTAGTTACTATAAAAATTATTATTATTATTCCTATAAATAATTTGAGTACAGAAGATTTTAAAATTATTATTATATTTTAGTTATTGTAAAAAAAAATTGTACGCATAAAATTCCACGCTTTATGCAGATTATCAATTTAATATAAATAAAATGGGATTTATTTTATATTGAATGGAGACTAAGGGAATTTTGAAATATATATATATATTCAAAATTATCCTCTTGATTTTTGAAACTATGCATTTGTAATTTGACTTAATTATTGTAAAATTTTAAACCTTATGGAAAAAAATAACAGAGATGAATTTCAATTGATTTGAAATTCTTAAACCATTTTGAATTTCAACCAAAAAAAATGAATTCATTATGATTTTGTAATTTCCAAGAGGTTTGTTAATTTTAAAGTGGCACAAAATCTTTTATTTAAGGTTATCCGTCCAAGGATAGATGTATATGATTAGATATTTTTTAAATCCAATTTGAACAAAAACCTTTATATTAGGAAGAGATTTTTAATTAATCCCAATTTTATACAACTAAAATGATAAGGGATTTTGAATTTTATATTTTCAATACAAGTTATAAGGTAAATTTTTTGGTAATCTGATTGTTTAGAATAAAAAATACAATCGAATTTTTTAAATCAAATATGAGAAAGGATTAAATTTCAAATTATATTCAATAATCGAAATTTCTAATACATAATGGAACCAAATCCACCAATTTAGGCTGCAATGTAATTCATGATTTTCTGCTATCAAAAATATTTATTTTTTAAAATGAAATCACCCGCAACTTTAGGTAGACATGGTCATGGGTCACCCGGC
Organism: Striga hermonthica; assembly: GCA_902706635.1. Lineage (NCBI taxonomy): Eukaryota > Viridiplantae > Streptophyta > Magnoliopsida > Lamiales > Orobanchaceae > Striga > Striga hermonthica. Next base: position 8,459,991 of record CACSLK010026072.1, read on the forward strand.
CCGGACTCGGCACGAAACCGGCACGGACCCGGCCCAGTCAAACCCGTTGACCACGGGTCCAGGCCCGACACGGATTTCAAACGGGCCGGTCAAGGGTCATGTTTTTTTCGACCTTGACCCGGCGGGCCGGGCCGGGTCTTTGTCGGCACGAAAAAATACATTGCTTTTGAATTTTTTTTCTTTTTTTTTTAACTTTTTTATGTGGTCGGGTCCAAACCCGGGTCGGGCCCCGCCCGGTCCGCCGGGTCATGGAACCGGCACGACCCTAGGTCCGTGCCGGTTCAGGGTCGCCGAAACCCAACCCGATGGCCCGGTGGGCAGGGCCGGGTCGTGACCCGGCCCGGTTTTTTGCCATGTCTAACTTTAGGAATTGGTATTTTTTTAAAAAAAAATAAAGAATTCATTAATTTAATGGTATTAGCCGATTTGATGTTAAAAAGACTTCAAATTATTTGCAAATACTAAAGTTATTCTTTATTATTAAACTAGCCGTAATTTTTTTTTTTATAAAAAAAAGTATGCAACTTGGTAATCTTATTTCTATTAAAAAAATTCTTTAATTTGTGAAAATAAAAGTTACAACCAGTTCTTGCGCAAATAAAATATTGATGATTTCATAATAGAGCAGCTTTGTGTTTTTTTATATACAAAAAAATATAAAAAGAATAGCATAAAAATATTGTATATTTTGATTACTAAATGAACTGTAATTTATTTTTATTAAAAAATAAAAGCCTCCATTTAAAACAATTGTAGTAGCCGAAATGATGGTAAAGAAAGCCTCCATAAAATTATGGTATATTCTTATTTTTTGTAAATACTAACTTAAGTTTATATTATTAAATTAGGCGTAATTTATTTTTTTAATAAAATAAAATTTGCAATGTGTACACGATTATATGTTAAAGAAAGTTTTTTTTTTTTATTTGTGAAAATGAAAAAAGAACAACCTAATTTTGTGCAAAAATAAATATTAAATAACAAACTCCACTTAACAAACTTCACATTTAAATGCATCAATTAAGGATGAAGTTTGTAAATTAAAATAATAAAATAAAAATTTGCTATTAATAGCATGCAATTAATGGTCAACCATGTTTGACCATAATTTGACTTGAAATTTTTGAAAAATGGTAATTCTTATTATATATACAGACATCAAAAACCTATTTTTATGCTTTTTTTTTTCTTTTTTAATATAATTTTTTTTTTGTGTAGAGTTCATCACTATGTTACTATGTTTTTTGTTTATATATAATGTTTTCATGTAATTTTGTATAACATTTTTATATATTATTATAAACTGCTAATTTATTTATAATTATATTTTAAAATTATTTCCTGTAGATATCCTCCCTATATATAATTCCAGAATGCGCTGAGCCTACGTGGCTGCTTCTGGTGCTTCGGAATCCTATTTGACGAAGAATCATGCTTCGTAATTAGGTTTGGATAAATAATATTGATATATTAATAATTAATAATCTAGGTTTGGGTATTCCATAAATATTATTTAGCTAATTTAGGTATTTTAATATCACTTTTACTAATATAACCCTTTAACTCTTTGTAATTTTACATAGTGAGGCACTAAATGACTAATATATCCATGAATTTTGATTTGTTTCCTTCAATAAGCTATTGAATTATAAATGTATTTTAAAAGTTGATAACTTTTGTATTTCTTATCGGTTTTACATATATAATATATCAAATTAATCATCTTTTGATGATCTTCGATTTGACATCCATATTGTATATATATGAAATAAATAAATTATATTTATCTTTATAATAATAAAAATTAATAATATTTATTAAAATTCATTAGAAAAATACTATTATTTTTCAATTGATATATTTATATGTAATGTAGTTATATATTGTAAGTTAAAAAAAGTTAGTATAATATAACACAAGTAAATTGCACAAATAAAAAGTGTCATAATAAATATATAATAATATATATATTCTTATAAAAGGTATTTACATTTTCAAACTACTTTTTCTCATTAATTTTAGATTTAAAAAAAAAAATAGCAAGCACCCGTGTAATACACGGGTGTTGTACTAGTTAATATTAAATAAAAGAACAATCTTGACATCCATTGTTAGTAACTATTTAGTACATAACTTCGAACCGGTAGTCGAACTGGGGCAATTAAGTCTAGGTTAAAATTAAACATGGCAGTCGAACTGGTAAAACCCAAGCAAAGATAGCTCAGAAAAAGGACAACTACTAAAACGTCTTGACATGGTAAATTGAGTTCAGGACAAACAATTTGAAGAAACATGAATTAATTATACGATATCATATTCATTAATCCAAATCAGACCACATATTGACAATATCCAAAAAAACGCATGAATCCAAAACCTGATGGATTCAAGGCGAATTCAGAAAACTAAAATATGAGATTTCACATAGGGATCTAAATTAGCTGATTCCCTAAAATCCAATATAAATAGGCTCTGATACCCATTGATAGAAATCGGGTTTAGCCTTAAGCGAAATAAATCGCTTAATCCCATGAGCATTCATATTGAATAACTGAGAATCAAATCGAATAGTGGAAGCGTGCCTGAAGGATTCCTCGATTGATTGCCTTCGAACTCAATTGGAATTTGGATTTTGAGATTTTTTTTGGAGATCTTACAAAAGACCGTGAAACCTTAATCTCTCATTTTTTGACGTAATGAAGAAATTGAATGAAGAGGTTAAGAGGCGGCAATTTCCTTTTTATCCCTTAATAAAGAATCACAATGGCCTCATGTAATTTCACGAATCTTGAGGACTCCACCCATTTATTATTTTGACTTAAATTATTTGTTATTTAGCTCCTTAAGTATAATACTATTGTTTGTCATGTCACTAAATAATAATATTACCGGGTGTCCACATTTAATCATCCCACAATCTAAATTAAGTTTCTTACCCAATATACAATAATTTGATCGTTTAATTTGACTAAACAATATAATGAACCAATATATCAGTTACACATATTTAATTCTAAAATAGATCTACCAGTTGATGAATATGAGGTTTAATGCTTTTGGATTTATAGAAAATATGAGGTATAATGACTCAATATATCAATTACACATATTTAAGCGCCATTGATGGTGGACGATGATGATGACGGTGATGGCGCTTGAGAGCTTGTTCAACAGTAACACGGCGGAATTAGGTCGGCTTGGGTATAATTTTTCTTATTTCATACTATATCTAACTCAACTTTAACTAAACCACTAATTTTAATTCACTATTCATCTACTTATATTGAAAGATTTATTTTTGGCATAAATCAAAAATAAGTATATTGAAGATATGTTCCTACAAGTACAAGAAATCTGTAAAAGAAAACTTCTTTTATTTACTTTTATATATACACTACAAAAAAATAGAGTTCTAGTGAAGAATTTTTTTGTCACTATATCTACAATTATTGTCACTATATTTACTGTCAGTATATCTACAATTGTTGTCACTATATCTACCATTATTGTCACTATATCTACAATTGTTGTAGATATAGTGACAACAACTGTAGATATAGTGACATTAGATATAGTGACAACATAGTGACAAAAGAATTCGTCACTAGAACTCGATTTTCTTGTAGTGATATATGATGTGGTTAAAATGAGAACCAAGTTCTAGCGTGAGAACCGTGAGAACTGCTATTTTTAATTGTATCTATTGCTATATTGATTGCATTTTGTGCTATTTTTAATTAGGATATATTTTCTTAAAAATTGCAACACAATTTTATATTATCATGTGTGAAAATGATAGCACCATGTAATATTAAAAATAGCATCATACACAATAAAAAATAGCATCAAATATGGTTCTCACGGTTCTCACACCAAGACTAGTTTTTATTTGGACCAACTCCTATATATATGTATATATATTTGGCCCTAGCTTATTAGTTATTAGATCTGCATAATCTTAGTATGGTTATATTTGTAGGTTCTTCATGGGCTATCAGATGGAAAGGGAGATGCGCTTGATTGAGGAATCAAAGAGAATATTCACTTTCCATGTTACTACACTATTGTTGGGTCAAGGAGATTTCATAAGAAGGAAAGAACTTGCTAGAGATGTTCGCGCCTAAGGATACTATATAAACCTGACTTGAAGATCAATTGAAGGCTACTGCAACTCTTGTCATTCGTACCTTTCGAGCTTCAATTGAGAGTTCAGGCTTTTTGTTGTTTCTTTGTTTTTATTCACAGTTCAGTGATCCGATGTTCTTACAACGTATGAAAACTAAAGCTGTCTTTTGAGTTGTTTTTGTTTCTTTTTCTTTTGAACACTTCTGTTTTCAGAATTTAGTTGTTCTCGAGGGATCGAGAGTGTTCTAGGTCCACGGGACGTGGCCATAAATGTATTTGGTAGATTCGAGTATAGTGTTGGCTAGGCTAGAAGGGAGTTCTAGTTGTTGTAAGACCAAACTATACAAGTGTGCACAATCGAGTTATCAATGAAAGAGCTCTGAGTGGTAGCGGGACGCTCCCCGAAGAGTTTTTTTATATTTTATGTACTTCCGCTATTTTCAACTTTTTTGGTGTTGCTACAATCAGTGTTCTAACACAAATTTAGCGCCATTAACCCAAAATGTATACTTTTCATATATAATTTTAACTAATCATCATTCACATCATCTATTTCCTTTTACATCAAATCAACTTTAATTATTGTATTTTAAATATTACTTTAATATAACTTAAAATTTTACTAACAACTAATCATACTATTTTTTTTTTAAATTAAATTTGGATAACAAAAATAAATTATTTTTAGCGGATATTCTTGTATCAAGCACGTCCTTCGGGCTGAAAGAGGAGATAGAGCATCTTATATTGGCACAAAAATGTAATAATGAGGGGGGATGAGGTTAATTTGGGAAGTTTACCTAATATTCGAGGGCCAGTATTGTCCCTTTCATTGAAATGATGTTGGGACGAAAAATGGGTGAAGATCGGATGAAAAATATCACGTGAAACGGTGATACCACATTGGGCCAACCTGGGCTCCTAAATTCAATGAAAAGCGGGATGACATCAAGAAAACAAAACAAAGAATATCTTTTGATCAGTAATGCTAAGGAGCCAACAGTTGGTTCCGTTATGGAGCCAACAACCAATTGGACAACTCCATGTGGGGTTGTCCCACATTAAAGTATTATTGTGTGACAACCCCACCTGGAATTGTCTCATTGGTTGTTGGTTCCGTAACGGAGTCAACAGACGGAGCCAACTGTCGGCTCTTTAGCATTATTGATCTTTTGATATCCAGATTTATCATGTCCAAACCTACAATGTAGACGAGATCATGCTATATATAAATTTATCTTATATTTTATATCTAAAACCTTTACTTAGTAAATGTTTTGCCAACTTAGAACCAATCAATATTCAACCCATCAAACCAGCTTTAGGGTGTGTTTGTAAAAGGATAAATTCAATCAAATTAACTCAAAGTGAGTTTTTTTAGTTAACTATGGTTACGTTTGAAAAGGTAATATAGTTATTTGTTAGTGGAATTTTGAGAGTATATTAAAAAAAATATTTAAAATAAAATAATAAAAATTGAGTTGACGTTAAAGTAGAAGAGAGATGATATAAAGTGATGATTAGTTAAAATTATGTGAAATAATGAATAGTGAATTAAAGTTGATATGATGTGTAAAAATGATTGGTTGTTATTTTAATGATTGATTGTTATCACTTAATTATACTGATAATATTGTGGATAATGAAATTGAGTTAGATTTTGAGTACGAATCAGTTCGATTTGAGTAAATTCTTTTACAGATACACCCTTAGTATGGCCACTCTAGATATATTAGTATTAATATGTTAAATAAGTGTTCTTGATGAAATTGAAGTGATTTATCGACCCAAAACTTGCAAGTGGTTAGAGCTAATTGTGAAAGAGTTTGATTTGTGCAAAAGGCTAAGACCTAAAAGTGTTTGATAACAACTAACAATATAAAATTAAACAAGGTTTTTTTTCCAACCAATCTGCTATGTGAGCTAAATAAATCGAGAATAAATTCTAAGATCAATTAATCTGTTGTTGAGCTTAAATGATTACGGTTTATTTTAGTCTTTACGTGACTTTTTCAACTAGAACCTACTGACGAGTCCAACTTTTATCCATGAATTTTATGCAGCTCCCCTTTTTTCTTCCTTAAATTCCGGCGGAATTTTCAAATTCTAACTAATTTATTTAGACATAGACATGAAAAAGGGTCGAACCGATAAAGCCGGTTTTGAACCGATCCGGAACCCCTTGAGGGTTGGTTCATGGTTGTGTTTTTATCCCTTTTTGACCAGACAGGTCGGGGCCGATTTCAGGCCAGTCCTGGATCTTCCAACGGGTATATATAGTCGGGCCAGTTTCGGGACCAGTTTTTATACCCGTCCCCTTTTCACCACCATCACTGCTCGCTCGCAGCCAATCATAATAGTGAAGCATGAATAATACATATGTTGACTTTGAATAAGATTGGTCCGACCGCCAACTTGGCTCTTGAAAGAAGTCACTTTTAAGCCAAGCAAGTTTATACATTATTTTTTTTTTATTTTTTTTTTTTGTGTTCTAATGATAGTCTATAATACCTTTTTTAACTACCTTTTTCACGCTAGCTCTACAGAACTACATAGGGTAATTATATGATTTTTTACAAATTACTGATAAATAGTATCCCTTTACAGATGTAATTGGACAAAGAAAATTAGTTAACATGCGATATTTTTTGCCCTGTCTCGGCTTTAGCTCCCCCTTTTCGTACAAAAAGATTCGAAGATCTTATTATGTGCGTCCATGGAGAAGACAAAGCTTTTTTTTTTATTAGCGATCCAATTTGAAAACGACGCTGAAAAAAAAAATAAAATGAATCGGATTATTCCAACACTCACTTCGAAACTGATTATTCAATATTCATTGAAACTAGGTCATGAAATTAAAGATTTGAGTTCAAAATAAAATCTAAATTCAATAAGAGATTTCAAATGTTTCATTCTAAATTGTAGCCAAGTTAAAGAAACTTTTAGTAGTATTATGACATTAATTATTCCATACCCATAATTGATAAATAAAAGTGATCGGGACGAGATATCGTTTCGCATCATTGATTTTGGTTATATATTTATTTTCATTTATATTTATTATTATTATTCTTTTTATGTTTAATATTTAATTGTTAAGAGAATAATTTTTTATTAGCTTGTTTAGTGGACGAGTTATTATTGGAGTTGTAGGAGTTTAAAGCCACGAGGCTGGATGGTCGCATGTTCGACCATCTCCAGGGGTGGACATGTGTTCAAAAATAGAAAACGGCCTTATTTAAGGACTCATTCTCTTAGATATTGTGGCGTTTGAAGTTGAACAAGAAAAAATACGTAGTTGAGATTGAAATTTCTTTTCTTTACTTCATTCTACGATGTGCTACATCAGTTGGTATCAGAAATCAACATGATTTATGATGCTGCCGCGAAAACAAGATGTTGTAGACCACAGGCGCGACGCCGCCTTCTACAACCTGAGCCGCCAGGCAGAGGAGTTTGGTCGTCGACTGGAGAAGATGGGTCGTCGGATTGCGGATCTGTCCGCGGAGATCGAGGACATCCAACTGGCTCTGCGTACCTTCATTTAGAGCGAGCAAACAAACCGCAACATGGTCGCGGCTTGGGGTGGTCGCGGGGGTTTTGGGGGTGGGTTTGGCGGACGAGGCTTTGGCAGGGCGCCTCGTTCAGTGGTCATCCATCCCAAAAGGAGGCCGATGAGTTCGGCGATGGCCCCTATTGCGAGCAGCGACAACTAGACGTGGATTTCGAGGACATTGGGGTCGAGCGACTCATCGCGTGGTAAAGGGTTACGGAGACCACCAAGGTCGTGATGCGCGACGTTAGGATGAGGGTTTCTTTGGCTTCTGGGGTTGTGAGGTGCCACGCGAAGATGACGTCTTCGACAGTCCGGTGGCCACGATTTGTGTCGAGGCGATGCGAGTTTTGGGAGGCTGAGGGTGTCGGCTTGGACTGCGTTCGGTGGTGCGGGTTCGCGGTTCGGGGGTTCACGCGCATTGTTCACCGAGGAGGTCGGCGACTACGATGCGAGCGGTTTTCTAATACACTCTGCCGGTTTTCGATGAGGAGACTCCGATGACAGAGAAACATCTTTGTGGAGACATGGGCCCCACCCTCGTCATATGTTGTTCATGTTTGTTGCCAAGTGTGTCGTGGAACGTAGCAGTGGATGTTCAATGGTCGTCTTCCAGACATAATTTGCTGTAGATTATGGATTTATGCCTGCCTTAGCGAAAGATATTGGACAAGAAGTCCATCCTTTACTAGAGCTTGGGACGGGCCCATACAATATAATTGAGGGGAATCCGAAATGGAGATTTACATGTTTGGCAGGCTTTGGAATTTACCTGGTGACATGACTTTTTCTGGGATCATGTGGCAATGAGAAATTAGGAGAAACAAAAGCTGAACTACCGATGTCAAGTGAAGGGTAACCAGATGAACGATATTTTATGACTGCCAATACAACTTCAAGACTGCAGTGCGACAATAAGATCGTAATATTTTTCCACAATAGCTCAACTTTAATGGATTAATTTCACGGTAGCCGAGCATGGGTATAATCTCGCCAGTTGAAGGTGTGATTGTACTGGATTCGAGAGAGAATCCTTTTCACAGGGAGAGAATGATGGAGACGAGATATCGCCTTGTATAATTTATTTGGGATATATATTTAATTGGTAAGAGAATATTTGGGATATATATTTAATTGGTAAGAGAATGATGGAGACGAGATATCGAGTTGTATAATTTATGTTTAATATTTAATTGGTAAGAGAATAATTTTTTATTAGCTTGTTTAGTGGACGAGTTATTATTAGAGTTGTAGGAGCTTTATTTTAAGGACTCATTCTCTTGGATATTGTGGCGTTTGAAGTTGAACAAGAAAAAATACGTAGTTGAGATTGAAATTTATTTTCTTTACTTTCATTCTACGCTGCGCTACATCAGTTGGTATCAAAAATCAACATGATTTACGATGCTGCCGCGAAAACAAGATGTTGTAGACCACAGGCGCGACGCCGCCTTCTACAACCTGAGCCGCCAGGCAGAGGAGTTTGGCCGTCGACTGGAGAAGATGGGTCGTCGGATTGCGGATCTGTCCGCGGAGATCGAGGACATCCAACTGGCTCTGCGTACCTTCGTTTAGAGCGAGCAAACAAACCGCAACATGGTCGCGGCTTGGGGTGGTCGCGAGGGTTTTAAGGGTGGGTTTGGCGGACGAGGCTTTGGCAGGGCGCCTCGTTCAGTGGTCATCCATCCCAAAAGGAGGCCGATGAGTTCGGCGATGGCCCCTATTGCGAGCAGCGGCAACTAGACGTGGATTTCGAGGACGTTGGGGTCGAGCGACTCATCGTGTGGTAAAGGGTTACGGAGACCACCAAGGTCGTGATGCGCGGCGTTAGGATGAGGGTTTCTCTGGCTTCTGGGGTTGTGAGGTGCCACGCGAAGATGACGTCTTCGACAGTCCGGTGGCCACGATTTGTGTCGAGGCGATGCGAGTTTTGGGAGGCTGAGGGTGTCGGCTTGGACTGCGTTCGGTGGTGCGGGTTCGCGGTTCGGGGGTTCACGCGCATTGTTCACCGAGGAGGTCGGCGACTACGATGCAAGCGGTTTTCTAATACACTCTGTCGGTTTCCGATGAGGAGACTCCGATGACAGAGGAACATCTTTGTGGAGACATGGGCCCCACCCTCGTCATATGTTGTGTTGGGTTCGCTTGTACCGTACGGGCTATACGCAGCGGAATTTAAAATTTTTCAAAACAAGTATGTAACACTTAAATACTTAACCCGTATATACATATAGCGAATTTACAAATCGTCATCTTTAAAAACATGTAATAATACAAATTTTGATTTGTTACAAGTAATATTAGAAATTACAAGTAATATCAAATATTACCTTATAACTCTAACTCCTTCTTCTTGATGGTGGTTGAGGAAATTGGTTCCCGGATTAATAACGAACACTTCGGTTTGCTCGCTTTTAGGAATCCACTTGTCTTCCCTCTAAACGTATCCACCGTTTGCTTCCGACTACGAGATGACTCCTTCGCTAGTAGGAACTCACTCGATTTATAACTTAGTATAGAAATATATAAATAGGAGAATATTACAAGAACAATTCTTGTTTACAAAAATGAAATATTAACTCGGCCAGTTGAAGGTGTGATTGTACTGGATTCGAGAGAGAATCCTTTTCACAGGGGGAGAATGATGGAGACGAGATATCGCCTTGTATAATTTATTTGGGATATATAATTACTTTTATTTTAACTTTGTTATTATTCCTTTTATGTTTGGTATTTAATTGCTAACAGAATAATTATGTCTTAATTTACTTGAACAAGCTATTATTAGGATTGTGACTCATTCTACTGGATGTTGGATGGTTGAAGTTCAATAAGAAAAATACGTAATTGAGATTGAAATATCTTTCATTTATTCTCATTCGTACGTTGCGCTACATCAGAAAATAAAAAATAGAAAAAGTCAAAATACTCTGATTTATTTCCAATAAATCCCTTTATTAGACCAAAGGGAAACCAAATATCCCGATCACGGAGACAATATTCAAGTAACAAACTTTTAAAATGCAAATCTCTTTCAAGAAACGGTCAAATTTGTTGATTCTTATTCATGCATTTTCGGACCAAATTATGAACCTTCCAAGCAATTTCAATCACTCTTTAACATATCCATTTTCGCTTATACAATCCAATCAACACACGAAAGCATTAAGAATGAATAAAAGATTCAAATACAATCAATAACACAAAAAGAAAAAAAAAAAAAAAAAAAAAAAAAAAAAAAAAGGTTCACATAAAATTAATCACTTGTCATTTTCTGAAATTGAAATGTGCTCCCCCAAGTCTTTGTAAAATACTTTTAGTAATATTATTTAAGGTCCCCACATTCTACAACAATTGAACTTACTAACCTAACATGATCTTATAGATGTTGCCTCGAGGCACATGCAATTAAATGTAACAATTACATGCCAAAATATTACTACCTCCTATTTTTAATATATGTCATTTTGAGAAGTTGCACACTAATTAAGAATATTTTTTTTTGTCAATAATAACCTTATTTAATGAAGATAGAGATGAATAATTTGAGAAAAAAGTGAAGAGTGAATATGAAAAGACGTAATGCATTTATTGACTAAATGAGAGTAATAATGGAAAAATATGTACAAAAGATCAAAAACGACATTTATTTGACAAATAATTGAAAAAGCTAGAATGACATTTAAAAAAAATAGAAGGGAGTATATTTTAGCCAAACTAAGGACACCGGGGGTCATCTTCATCATGATTTTTTATTTTTTATTTTTTTTTTTTTTT